>NW_019060172.1:680866-705384 GCF_000696155.1 Zootermopsis nevadensis
GCGATCCTCCAGATAAAAGACTGCAACAAACATTCATAAAACCATTACATTTGAAGCTTGTATTAGTTCGATAAGCATTCTGTTTTTCTTCTGTACCCGTACCTAGAAGTGATGTGTTCATATTTTATTCTTTTCGAAATTATCTAAAGTCTACGTTCATACCTACATTCACAAGTGCACCATGTTTACAATCTCTCATTAGAAGTTTGTTAAATATAATGATTTTCAGCACGGCAGTACTCATATGAAGTACATACGAAAGGATTAACGTTTTAACGTCTTTATCATGCAAATCAATTCATACGATGGGACTAGAAAGTTCTGTGAATTATCAGTCTACTTCATTCGTTCACTTCCTTGCATAATAATTCATATCCCCCACTGCAATTTGTGACTTCCTTCTATTTATAAGATCTAATCAGAAATCTTCGAATTCATAATAGTCTTTGTTATTATATGTAATGACTTATGTCTACATAAATTTTATGTAGGACCCAAGTTTTTAATCTGTCCCAACTTTACATGTTTTGGGCAAACATTCATTTCCTTCGTAAACAGAAATCTAGATTGGCTACACTTTTTACACGTCTGCCATGCATTTACGTTTTACAAATAGGCCTACTAGAAAGGTTTTCTTCGAAGGCTTGCTTTTTGTCAGAGTGTAGAGTCTTCATTTTGGGATGGGTCAGCTTAAGGAATCATACCATTTGTCTACAACAGTAAGAACGTGTTCTCTTCTCAACAGTGGGAAGATGTGAAATGATATTGTGGATTAAACACAAGCAAATAAGTAATTCTAAAAGTAATTGTGGTGGTGACTAGTTGTAAATCCCCATACAAATCTCTTCAAGCAACATTAAAACTTGGAAGGATACGCGGAATTGCATCTGAAAATGAGAGAGATGTGTTTAGAAGACATCTTGTGATCCATGTGCATGTTTCCATGATCATATATTTATCCTGACATTTGTGTTGACCTTTGATAGTCTTGGGATGTTCAAAAGTAGGTTATATAGTGTCGTACGGTCATGTTCCAAGTCAGAGCAGGAACCTGCTTTACCGTCATGAGCCCCTGATTACATTGCGCGTGCCATTGCAGCTTTCCGACAGGCCACCGTCGCTGCACGTTTATTCAATTGCCTTTCCGGGTTACTAGCGCTTTTGTCCAAGTTTTGAACTTTATTTACAACTTTGTATGCATAGAAGGTATTCTGAAAGTGAAGTACATTCTTAGGACGGAAGAGGTGGTAGAATTCTTGGCACTGCATAAAGGAAAATATTACCAACAATATAAATGGTACTACTTTCCTTTATTGTAAAGCAGTGGATGTGTTTCCTGAGGAAACAATATTGTTATATGACACTAAAACTGTGCTCGTAAAAATAAACCAAGTATAAAAATTAAATGAAATTCAAATGACACACTGATGACAGTGTTTTATTAAGAACGGCTTAGAATAAGTAACCTTTGATATTAGCGAGCAAAGTAAAATATTAATGGACCGTCCCAAGGAGTGACCAAACGTAATTGTTCTTTTATTCAAACTAATCGTTATTAAGTCTCTACAATTAATCCGCTCTTGACAACCTACTTTTCCTGTTTTTTAACATACGCTACAGAAAATGGTTTGTCTTCATCGTAGTTAAATTTGTTATGACAGTTGTCTACATCATTTTGCATTTCCGTTTCTTCTACTTAGAGTTCTGTTTCCTCAAACCTCTGGATCCAAGCTTGTGGTTGTCTTTCATGCCATTCGGTGTGACAGACTTAATTTGAATATCGCATGCTCCATTCGGTCGTTCAATTACGCTGGTCATTTCTAGTACTTAATGCAGCGAAGCTACTCAGTTCTTTCAGCTGAACGTGGGCTTATTGCTGGCACATTTCCTGTTCCTTTACTGTCATCTAGAGGTGCCATTCGAGCAAGAACATTGTCGGAATTTCCTAAGATACGAAATTTCAGTCATTTCTTTCAGACACACAAGTATTTATCTAACAAATATGTATTTCCCCTTTCTCTTCCTTTTCAATTTCTCTGTATTTATTTTTTCTCACGTATAACCGCAAATGTAGTTGCTGGAGTTCATCCTAATGGTGAAAACATCGACATTACTCTTATGAATTGAAAAGCCACATAATCTTAATCACTTTGTTTGCCATTGTGACTTATTTATTAAACAGTTTAGAAAACGTAGTTTAAATGAATAAATAATCAATAACAACAGTTCAAATAACAAACGAATTTATATAAAATATCGTGAAAATGTTGTTAATATTTCTACCGAAAAGGATTTTTCATTTTACGATGCAAGTTCCAGAATCAGTTTTCTTGTCAAGCGATGCCTTTCTTTGTTATTTATAAACACAGCAATAGTTTTCAAGGCAGACGGCTGTGATAAAGTAGAGATGACTCAAATGAATACTCAGAGTGAAGAATGTATTTTTGTAGGTTTATGTATGGAGAGTTTATTTAGTCACATTTTCGGTAATTAATATCGGTGTTGTGTAGTGTCAACCCTAACGATACAATAATAATAATGCTGATAATGGTATTAATATGAACTTGGACTAATCAACAAAATAATACAAGTTGTCAGTGCTTTTAATTACCTCGAATGCCCATTATCATGACAATTCTAAACATTACGGGATTTTTCAGCCCTATTGCAGAACAATAACACGTCCATAAACATGGCAGAATAAACTCGTATAAGAATATTGAATTCGATAATTAAAATAAAAGAAAAAAAAGAATTTAGACGTGCTGAAGATAAATTCATGATAGTATTAATTGTGAAATGCGCTTGAATAGATTATAAAAGAAACAAAGGCTAATAAAAGAACTAAGAAACGTATCTTATATTGTACTAAAATTAGAAATATAAAATAGAAACGTGGACAGCGAGTGAAAGAAAGAACTTGAAGTTGACACATGTCTATTCGGCTTTTCAATTTTTAAATCCAGCAGCATTAATTTCACTGTAACATTAACCCGTTTGATACAACGTTTTAAGAAACGAACTACTGAAATCTTAAATCAGCCTGGATCTTCTTTCTTCGTTTAACGGAGTTTGTGTTCGCAGTTCAACTGTTGCTGGCTACATGGAGCAAAAGAACGTAAAATCTTAAACTAAGTGCAATGTACAAGAATCTGCCAGATTCTAAAGTTTCCGGTCTCAGCTTTACATTCAGAGGTCTTTAATGCGATATTTTGTTAAAATGTTCTTTTTTATAACGCGATCCGCAACGTGTTTTATAGCTTACCCATAATCATTACCTGGAACGGCTGCTTCGTTCGTCCCTGTCTGTGTTCGTGGCATTCGACAGTTCGCTGTGACGTGAAATGGATCTCTGTGTCGCAGGATCCGAGCCCGATGTGGTTTGAGGATCAGTTTCAAGCTTATTGCGAGACAGAAATAGAAACAGAAACATTTGTGCTGCAATAAAGTATTGAAACTGAACACCAAGATTCACTCATCTGCCACTTTCCTGTCCAATCAAAAATGATTTATGCCGTTCTCTCCTAACTGGTGTTTTCCGTGGTTTTCATCAGTTCCTTAAGACCAATTCCAAGAAGTAGCCTTCCTTGAAATAGGCCTTCACCTCGTATTTCACACTCGTTTTCAGCACAGGTTACATAACCATCATCACCTCAGTCAAACATCTTTAAATAACGCGTGACGTTTGCCTGTTCGGATTAATTAAACCAGTGATATTCAACCTGGGGTACGCGAAGACATCTTAGTGGATACGTGAAATTTTAAAAAATATGTATATATTATTTTATGATAAACACTGAATAATCAGTAATGTAATTTATTTAATTTATTTTAGATGTAGATTATATGCTATGTATAAGTTGAATTATACACCAACAACTTTGGGGGTACAAAGTTGAAGAGAAATTATATCTGGGGGTACGCGAACAAAAAAGGTCGAATACCGTCGAATTAAACCAATCAGATTTTTGTTTAGCGACATGCTGCTGAACTGAGTGTACGGATTGTGCGATGAGTCAGTGTTATTGTGTAATGTGAAGAAGGCGAGTTAATGGCAAGTAAGAACACGTAGGAGTGAACCAGTTGCGTGCTGGAACTCCATCGCTAAATGCGGGACTACCAGATTATTTTTTGTGTTCTGCGGAGGCAGTGCTAGGGTTGGGCCCGTAGTTGAAAGCGCAGTGGCCACTGTGTGTTCAGGCAACTCAACCATTACATTTATGGAGGTGGAACAGCCCGGCCCCTCACCTGACATTGTAATAACTAAATATAATTGACCGCGGATATACAGTTAAAGCTGCAAGACGTGCATTTCTTTACACGCAATAAAAATGATTTTCGTAATGGCGTACACAGCATAAACCTGTCCTTTTGAAACATTTGTAGCCTCCTACTAGTCCTGTGTATGTAGAAACAGTAAATTAAGTATTGTGATTTTAACACACGCACTTACTAATAATTTATTAGTGGTAAACTGAAAGATAAGGCAAGTTAAGTTACTGACGCGAATTTTACGTAAGGTATAAATACCACACACCACTCGTTTTCTGACACTAAGTAGGTTAGTTTATAAAATAACACAGCAATGACTGCTTAAGAGAAATATTTGTATTGACTGTGGCTGTGTACCAGTCTTGTGACCGATTATATCCAGTAAGGCAGCAGATCTTATTAACACTCTATCAGCGTTGCTGTATATGCTGTTCCATTTCTCCTCTTTGCTGTTCATAAAACTTTACCATAACCAATGATATCCAGCTGGTTATTAGTAGGATCTCTGGTTCTCACGTTGATGAACATGAAGATGGCTGTCTTCTGAGTTATAACGCCGTGTGGTATGGTAGAAGTTTACCGACGTTTCAGAGATTCTTTCTGCCTCCAGGGCGTTAAGGTGACGCCGTCAAGATGTATGGAAAATGGAGATACACTATGGCCAGTGAAGCGGGCCTAACAACACTATTAATATTATTAGAGCCAAGTAACAATCTGTGTTATTCTGAAAGCCTTAAACTGAAAACATTTCGATATTTCGTACAGTATTGAAGGTTAAACACTTTGGAACGTAATGTTGATAGGTTATGTTTATTTTGGAACATTTAGTGATATCCAGTTGCTGAGTATTTGGGAAATGATGTTTATTTGCTCATGGATGGGTTTAGTATTAAGTGTCTGGGTTAAATATTTATGCAATAATTCAAGAAAAGTGTCGAGTATCGTACCCTAGTCTACAGTTGCGTGTTCTTGCAGTTTTGTTTTGTATAGCACAAGAGAAATTCTGCTGCATAAAGATGGCACGTCGAGAGGTGTTCTGCCAGAGTGGTTATATTCACTACTGTTATCGTAGAGCCATGAACTGGAAAGCGAAACGCCATCTCTAAACATTCATACCAGACAGAGTATCATTGTAAACTCCCTGAGTTGTAAATTATTTATCTTTCTTAATGAAACACCAAAATTAATTTCTGTGTGTTTTGGAACAGTTTACCAGATTCATCTTTATCTGTGAGGAAGCCTGCAAGATGATACGTTGGAATCCCTATCTTAAAATGGCAGTGGCTATAGAGAACTGCTGTTGTGTGCCGTAAAACGTCCAATTTTTTTCAAAAACCTTATTCATGTTTAATGAAAATAGGCTAATTCTTGTTTTTAAAATTATCATGCCATCAGAAATGTAGAGGTGAGTCGTTTTAGTAGAGCTCATCTGTAGGCCTAATTTTAATTAATCGATCAGTGTTTCATCGCAAACTGCCGCTCACGATGTGGTCTCCGATAAAGTATTTCAGTCATACTCATTGCTCGGTTTTCATCTTATCTGTAAAAGAACTTTCACAGGTCTACGATAATTCGGAAGTTGTGGATGAGCTTTAGAATTCTTGGTCGAATCTGTAGTTCTGACGTTATGGGTTTGGTTTACCAGAGTTGTAGTAAATAGATTTATAAACACAGTTTGCGACTGGGAACCTCAGTATTTCTTACATTTAACAATAAAGATGATTTTGCTGGAAAATAGTTATTAAAAATTCACGTGAGAGACAATGGACCTCGAACTTTAGTTCACGGCGTCCTGGACCATTTCACTTAGTAATACAATAAGAAGCAGACTTTGCCTATACACGTAGAGATCTCAGCCAATTTGTGAGAAAGATGAAAACATGGAATTCTGTTTGCCTTCATTTTGATAAAGACAGCTTTTTTATGTTTATGTAAACAATGGAATACAAGTAATAGATTTTGTAAGGCTGTGAGCAGTATCGTTGTTAGTCTTTCCTTGAGGTCATATTGCTCCTTAGTTCACGTACAACATTGGTATAATGATTATGGGAATATTTTATGATCCACCTATATAAAAACAGACATTTATGAGAACAGTAGAAAGTGAACTTTATAATAAGAGTGATGGAAATAATGGTACGATTATAATGACAATAATAACAGTAACAATAGCCCAATACCCTAACAAATACGGGCTAGAACCGATGTATTTTATAAAGAAACGTCACAGAATATAACAAGTATTGAAACTATAAAGATAGAAAACAGCATATGCCTTCCAGGAATATGAAGGACTGCTATGCAACTGTAAAAACTGATACATTGAAGAAGAAATGTTAACAATTCTCGCAATCCCTAGGAAAAGCTTTCAGTCCCGGGTCAACCACAAATATCATCTGTCCGATCACAGATCCCAGTTGGTAATGCCTTTAACGCTTCGGACTTCCTGCATTCCTTGCAAGTCTCAAGATTACAGTCGCGTACTATACCTGTTTTTGAACACTAATCTGCGAGACATGAAAATCTTCCCAAGGACATGCGAAGATAAGCGCGATCCAACTGAAACTGTGATCTGTCCTGAGAACTCTTCTGAACGTCACAGTTTCAGTGTTGTATGATAGTTCTTAACATTTATCGAATCCTAATGTCATAGACTTCGTTGGAGGTTAATGTTACAGGCACGTATATTTAGTATAAAATAAGTAGCTAATAGAGCTATGTAGACACACATTCATTATTTGATGTGTAGCTCCTGATGTGGAATTAAAATATAGTTAATTTGCAAACCTCGAAATAAGTCTAGCAGTATATACAAACTGACATTATATGAGAACGCTTACAGTAAAATGTGTTTATTTTTAAATAATTATTCCCAAATAAATCGCAAATCAATGTAATTGTAATACATCAAGCCTGTTGCTCTCACTGTAACTTTACTGATGGATTATGACGTCACTAACTTCTGTTCCGTCCAGCAAAAGCAGAGTTCTATGGTGCTGTAGTCAATGAAAATTATAATGAGACAGCGACTTCATACACTGTGTGTTGCGGGATCTGCGTGAAACAATTTTAGACAGCAAAACTGAAGTACAGTGCAATTCATAACTTTCAGTCATGTGCGTAAGTCTGCTGCAGAATGGTCTAACTAATGTGTGCATCCACAGCAGTGTTTTTGAAGGAAACGTGTCCCTGCTTGAAGTTACTGAATTCTGTTTAGTTCAATACTTTTTCTAGATGATTGAAAAGTTCCTGGAACTGTAGTGAATGAACTAAGAACGTAAATTTTTAATTGGCATTTCTCTGTTTTACTACAAATTGCGAACTGTTAACTGTAAACTGTGAAGTGTAAAGTGCGTTAGCATCATACTTCTTACTTGTATGCATGCGAAGGCATGTTAGTTTCAGTTTAATTTAGTCTGAAAAGATTTAATTATACTTTTCTGCATAATAAAATATTTCATAATTAGAGTCCATAATCCTCCGCGTCATTCTTTTCGCATTGTTAGTCTTCCCAGATATATTATGAGTCCTTCTAGAACTATCTCAGTTTTCCGAGTGTCCGTCCTGTGTATGAAACCAGTTTGTAACAAATTTCACTCTCAATGTTCTGTTTTCAGCGTCTGTAAATATAGACAACTGATTCAACAAGATATTTTATTCGTACGGAAACGTAAATTTCTGAAAGTTTTCAGTTTGTTTACTCACATATGTAGATCCATTAATTCCGTGTCTAAAGCTACAAATTGTAAATATTTAGTTTTAACAGCATTATATAGTGCAGTTATGCCTTCAAGGTTAAAGAGTACAAACGCTTTGTTGCATTACCTTTGCTTTATCGTGCAAGCATAAGTTGCTGTAGAAATCGTTTCGGTTGTGAAGTTTTTACTGATGTGATAAGTAACTTGCAACAGAAATAAGACTAGACGAAGTTGTTAACGATACTCATGAAGAAAGTGTTCCAACCAGAAGCATCGATATTCTGCATTTACGAAACGATTCAAGATTTACAACGCTTATTTATAAAATTTATTACAAGAGTTTCCGCTTTGGCGATATAATTTATCGCTCAAGTTAAGAATCTAGTCCGAGAAATGTTTCCGCGGAATGCTGGCTATCCAAAATGTACAGGGAAAGAATTATGTATAGGGCCCAATATATTTCTTAGGATTTTCAGTTTAAGAGGATTTATAATTACGTTTCATTTAAAGGAATTGTTTTCCTATTTTATTTGAATTCTTGTTTTGCAAAGCTAGTTGGAAAACAAAGTTATAAATGTAATTTCTACAAAATAAGTTTTAAGCCACTAGAGGCTATGGTAAATTGTCTGTAGTGGGTGAATACAAGTGAGTCACTAGTTTTAGTCTTACAGTATTAAAAATATATAAACATGAATCATCTTGTATTTCCATATTTCGTTTGGAAACTGCAATTTTTTTGTTTGAGAAAGACAATAATACAGAAGTGTTAGTTTATCAGAAGTGTGATTGATCAATTATGATGAAAGCATTATTTTTGTATCTCTACTAAAATTTCATTGGTTTCTACTCTATAATCAGACACACTTTACCTTCTCAGTACATGCGCATACATAAATAACTTATTTTTTCCCTCAGCGGTTAGTCCTAGGGTCCTATTAAAAATTAATCACATTTGTATAAAATTTCTTACCAGAGTATTTCATTGAATAATTTCGTATATAATATTACAGTGTAATGAAAGTAGGCCTTGTTACTTGGCATGAAACCTGGTACATTACTTACAATATTTTCTGAAGGAATCATGGGAATTTCCATTATGCCGTTTGGTAGACGAGGCTTTGTTGATTTTGGCAGCTGCTGTAGTGTTTACGTATCCACATGTTTTTTTGACGTCAAAGTCAGATGAAAAACTTCACGACCACGTATACAGTCAGAAAGCTCTTAACCATTTGGATGAGAATGTTAGTAAAATTTCGGAAGAGAATCGGGGAGTCCGTTGTTACTAAACTGACGACGACAGTTCGGCTAGAATTCATTTCATTGCCTCGCCGGTATTCAACGGCTCCTTTCGTACAAATGCATTCTAATTATCTGTATTATTGCCACCATGATTCACTATGTTTTAAATTTTAATACTTTCAGATAAGATATAAAGTTGTGTTTCAATTAAATTCTAAACGATTCTAAACCCGATTACCGCTCCACTGATGCAGCGAGTCTGAATTAGTTATATCAAAGTTATTTTCTTATTATATTTGTTATTTTTGAAAAGGAGCAGATATTTTTACTCCATTGGACCACATTACTACAGCACGTTCTTAACTAAAGGCATTTTCTCAATGACGACGTTAATTTATGGTATACACGTGGCACTTTGTCCGTATACTTCGTCATTTCCTTCCAGAGCTAAACTCAAGTGGCAGAAATGATCGAAACGCTATACACCGTAAAGCAACAGAGCCACAAGTCCCTTGTTGACAAAGCTAACTAAAAATGAAAGAAGCATTAGAAAAGCCAACGTAAACTCAAACCCAAGCGTAATATTGTCTGTGTGCTGTCTGGCTATGCGACAAGAATGCATATGATGGAGTGGATATTAAACACCGTATATTTTTTAATATTGACGCTAGCTATGTGAGTGGTTATCTTCATAATCTGCTTCCTTTATTTAAAGTTAAACAGCGTTCACAACCTATTGGATATTAGGGGAGTCACAGTGCAAATTGTTGGGGTGACGAAGAGGAAAATCAATCTAGGTCACTTCTGTTGCTGAGAATTGTTCCAGTCAAAGTAGAGTGGTAACTTGTGCCCATTTTGGGGCATGTATACGTTGTGTCAGAGACGTTTTAAGCTCATGTTTTGTAGGTTAGTGGGATCTCCATTGTGGTCTGTATCGCGAGCTTATTTCTGTGTGTGAATACTTTTGAGAAAAAGTCATAAAGTTATATTTTAACTTGTTGTAAAGTGGAAGCCGACGTATCTCAGTCACTAGGTTATGGAATGGGAACCCAAAATTCGATTCACAATGTGTGTTACGTCACAAGATCCATACCGGATTTCAGGCACACCCAGCCCCGTATGAAAAGGGTAGAGGGACCCCTTTTCTGTGGTGGAATAGTCCAATAAGTCTGAATAGCGTGGCGCTTAATTAAGCACTAGGGACATATTTACATTCATCTTGATGTAAAGCAGCATTTTAGAGAAACTGATACGAATCGGAAAGGAATCGCCAGACTACTTTTCTTTCCAGTATGTTGGTAACTTAACAAGCACAACTTGATCCAGTTAGCGCTGTGTTCGTTTTATTCAGTTACAATTTTTTCATTGTCATAAACCTTCATTGAGCAGGGAGTATCGTAAGCCTGTTCCAGATTTATTGTCTGATTTAACTCTCCCTTCGTTTCAGATCGATCACGTGACTTCTAATCATTAACGAGCACACGTAATAGGCATAGAACAGCGGAATATAACCAAAGCGGGTTTCCTAATTCCACGCTGTTTGCACTTGTCTGCTTTCGTTTTGCTCCACGAGACTGTAATATGGAGTGCAGGAGCCGTGTAAGATATAAAACGCTGTCCCTTGTACCTATCTCTTTTCAGCTTAAAATTGTTTTGTTTTTTTCGAATAAAATAATCTTGTGGAGCTGCAGAAAAATATGTAACTAATTTGGTTTAGACACACTCGTCAGTTATATTCTATTCACCTTCAAACCCGCGTTAAATTAATTTTTTGTATTCAGATCAATTAGATACAGGACAAATTATTTTTCATCGAATAATAATTAACTGTAATTTAAAATAAAATAGTGTTAACGTAAATGAGATACTGTTTCGGTGCCATGTTTTTAACTACTAAACATGATGTGGAGGATAAGCCACCGCCAAAAATTACGACATAGAAAATTCCCCAGTTACAAACAGTTCATGGTAAAAGACTTAGTTTGTAAATCATGTGGTCTGTACCTTATTTCCGGTAAAGAAAATTCTAGAAATGATGGTTACGTTTCCACGCCAGTTAGCAATGGCCTATTTAACCTCTTTAGCCTATTTAATTAATTTTAAGATGAAATGTATTTTTTTAATAAATAACAGCAGGAAGCAATAATATTGTAATGCATGTTTGATATTTCTCATGCGACCAATGGGACCTGAATTTGAAGCAAAAGTAAAAGCCGATGTTTCCTGTTACTGGCTGAATTATTTTTCGACGTGTCCCCACCGTCTGGAGTTGGTAGTGGAATAAGCATGGAATGGCGCCTGCTGAATTATTCGCCAGTTTGTCCCAGATGTCCGAAATATCTGGGGGAAATACGCGGTTTGGTGACTGTGTTTTTCTTTCATTCCTGATGGCCGTCTGGTTGCAGCTTGTACTGTGACGTATATAGAATGCGAATCTGCCCACCCAGTACCAGTCATTCAGTGTTGTGCGTGTCACATATAATTGAAGTCAGTCAGTAATTTGAAAACAGGGTGTACGGTCAGTTTTCTCTGTCACCCTTCACTTTACCCCTTGTTTCTCTTTATTTGCAGAAGCTGATTAAATTCCGTACCAATTTTCCGCTGTGTTAATTTCAAAATGTCTGTCAAGGAAAAATCTACTGTTCTGTATATCACTTCAGTTACCATACTGAATGTCGTATAAACTAATTTAAAATTCCCTAACTTTTATTCTGCCTGCATTCCTTTACAAGTTAAATGAACAATCTATTGGATATGCTAAATAACAAGACACAGTTTCTTGTTTGTTTGTAGCAGTGGCCCTGTTATGACGCAGGCTGACTGTAAGGACAGAAAACATATATAATAGTAACAATAAATTACTTAAATATTAATAAATTTATGACTGAGACAGTAATGTTACTTATCCATCTACCTTATGCTATAATTACGACGAGGACGAAATATTAAGAAAATAGAAAAAGTCAGATCATTCATTAAATTAAATTAAAAATATTTCCTGAATACCTTACGAGTTATCGATTATCGAATTATCATTCTTAAATCGGCGGAAGATTCTAAAATGCTTTTATTTTGCGAAACCTCTGTTAACGGATAATATGAAGAAGATTAAAAACTTAATAATAGCTCTGGAAGGAGAATATATAATCAGCACGTTTTAATTAATTTCTTTGGTGACATTTCTTATTAAACTATGGCGTAGATAATAAAATACATATGTATCAATAAATGTTATGCACTGAGGAGATGCCTAGAGAGTCTAAGAATGTGCTTAGCTGCTGAGAAAATTCACCGTATTTTAATATTCATTATCGTTACCACAAGAGCCCGATACCGTGCATTGTCTAGAGCCAGATGAATTCAATCTATGCCCTTCAACTCACTTCCTCTGAAATCCATTTTAATGTTGTTCTCCCATCTACGCTTAGGTCTAACGAGTTTTCTTTTCCTATCAGGATTTCCAACAAAAATTTTAAACATAATATTGACACGAAGGGTAAGGAAATTAACAAAGCTGAAATTTCAAACTCTCTCTTGTATATAAGTAAATATTTGGAATTCAAGAATCAGGAACGAAGTGTCCGCGGATGTAGCAGAGTATACAACATTAAAAATGGAACCAAGATATATGGTAGCAGCTAAATTATGTATTCAATAAATAAAATAATAAAAATGGGTATCCCACTTAAACAGACTAGGCAAAGATAGGACCTCAAAACTAGTAGTTCGTTGTAAAGAGAAAAAAACATTTTACGAGGCCGGAACGGGCTTCAACCTCATCCATGGAGGGCAGAAGATAAAGAAACTGCAATATGAGGAAATTCTAAAATAAATTGGATTTTTATTGCCTCAGAAATTTTATGAACAAAGACGTAGTTGCACTTATATAAACAAAATGTGCCCCGCGCTACGAATTTCAAAGTCACCCCTTTTTTACAAATTACGTACGAAATACATTTCCTTTTCAGGAGCAACATACGAGCTGGTGTATTTGCGATATTCAAATTACCGGATGTGTTTTTTTCATTTACTATTAAACAGTATTAATGCATTGCTTTTTGGAGATCCCGGGTTTAGACAGCATTCTGATGACTACTTGTCCTGCCCTGGGGAAAACGGTTTTCATGGTTCTCTCAGTCCCTCCGCACAAATTTTGTGACAGTACATTTAATTAGGTACAACCACATTCTTCCACATTCTTTCGAATCAATTACTTGCTAATACTCCCATAATTCATCACTACATTGGCCGGATATGAGCTATCAAAAACGATGACAAACCGAAAATAAAATTAAAATTATCAATGAACGTTATCAGTTGAAGAAATAATTGAACGGCATTTATAAAAATATAAATAAAATATATAAGGCATAAATTATATCTTTAAGAAAGTTCAGATTTTTTTCCAAATGTTATTCGTAATGCATCATTAAATCGTATTTTGGTTCTGGACCCGAAATTTAAGTTAGTTGAGCGATTCAGAACAGTAAAGACATTTTTTGGAAACGGTACATAAACTAATCGTCTTTAAATCTCTAATTGATAAGGATTCATCAATCGTAGCTCATAATTACAGATGTCATAAACATTTCTACAAACTTGTTCCTTCACCTCAGTTAACTTCACGAAACCCTGTCGATTCCAATGCATTGTCCAATGGCGCGAAAGAAAGTAACGGCGCAGGTTAAATCCAGAAAAATCGAAAACTATTCTTCGTTGATGGAATGAGTAATAACAACTCATGAAGAGGCCTAAAAGTATCGGAAGAAAAGGAGTTTATTTCTCAAGCAGTTGTTTACCTGTTAGTAATTACTCCACTTCTTCAGGTGTTGGAGAAAGGAAGTAACCATTAAAGTTGGAGAAAACTTCGTTGTTTGTGTGTATGTGCGCACGTGTCCCATAGGATATAGTCTTACATAGGAAAGTGAAATGTTTTGGTATTTGAATCTGTTGACATGAGATAAAAGTAGACTCAGAACTTTACTGGACACTAGTGGGAAATTTAGTCTAGAAATAAATAAAAATACATGAATATGTATTATTTGTGTAAATTATACACGACCACGCAATGTTTTTAAATAAGTAAATAAATACAAAGGTAACTAAGCGTATAATATTCTCGTTATAAGGGTGTAAGAAATTACTACACTGTAGTTAACAAATCTTTATTAAACACCGAAAAGTTAAAATATTGGGAATGTGAGAAATAAGTATAAGTTACATTCTTAAAGAATTTGGTAACTGATGAAGATCGGTAAATTCTCGGTACAATTTAGTTAAAAATATATTACTTTCCAGACTTCGGTATGTAAGCGTAATGATTAAGATGCACAAAACTATAATATTATCTGTTGTTTCATGTGGAAATGGAAGATGGTTCCCGTCCTGGGGGCGGAACTAGATTGAGTGTGTTTAAAAACAACGTGATGGAGACAGAGGAAATAATCAGATAATTGTGTAAATTACAAGATAAAATAATTTGTAATTTCAGTTCAATTGGATAGAGATGGTAACACAGGTGCATAGGAGACATAAAAAATTCGCACGGAACATTAGAAGCAAAAACGCAAAGAATAGGTCACTAGCGGAACTTCGACGTTGGTGGAAAGATAATATTAAAATGAGTTTTAAAACTCGGTGTGATATGTACACTGGAGTCATGTGGCTCAGGAGGGTGTGCAGTGCCGGTCTCATGTAAACACAATAATGGAGAATATTGCTAAGTAAAAGGTACAGAATATCTTGATTTGCTGAACGTTTCAAAGGTCATACTGCCTCCGTCATCAGGGCGATGAATATATACTATAAGGCAGTGCTTCTCAAACTTTTTGTTGCCGTGGACCGGCAATTTGTTTCCCAATCTGCTAGGGACCGGCGTGGGTGTTGAGGATCAAAGGTCTTATATGATGTATGGGATTATAGAAAAATAAATTTTTATTAATAATTTTTATTGAAAAAGATATGTATCATCAAATTCAGTCAACTTCTAATGTGACAGATAAGCCTGATTCTTCTTTACAAGATTTTCAATTCTAAAACTACACCGGCGTTATGCAGACTTGCGGACCGGTCACTGATGGCTCGCGGACCGGCACTTTGAGAAGCGCTGCTATAAGGTACTCAAAAATACTGTTCTTTAGGGACGTGGTGAAGAATGTTCGTATATTACGTTATCTGCCACAGCTTTTTTCATATTGGAACATAGAGAAATTAACATAAACATTAAATGCGGATTTCATTGCTGCTGTTTATGTTTGTGCGTCTCTGACCACAATCACCAATTTGCCAGTTACTTTGATTTAAATTCCAATCCCGTGAATGGCCTACGAAAGAACTCCCGTATCCTACCACGAGATTTTTGTCACTTACATTGCGCAGATGCGAATTTCTCCGGATTCATGCAGAGAAATCTTGCCTGGAACCTCAAATGATTTTGTTTTATTCCGAGTCTGGAACACTTCAGTAAAATTACGAAACGCAGCTCAACAAGGTCTAAAAGAAAGTCATATAACCATTCTGAGTACTGAGATGGAAAAGAATTCATATTATATATTCCACTAGAACATAAGAAACGTTTAATAATTGAATTTCGGTAGTTGTAAAAGTGACTTAAGTGTCTTGCAGATCTTACTGTCACTATATTTAAAATGAAATTTAGTTTTGAAGCAGGTATAAGTAAATACAACTTAAGGGTTTCGCAGTTATTTTCATATTTTGAAGGATTAGAGAAAGAAATTCATAATAACTGTGCCACACGTAAGACTGTCCATCTATTCGCATCCTACTTACCGTATATTATAGCGAATAATTGGCTGTGGAATCATATTCTGACAGCCTACATCGATTGAAGTTCTTAGCGTACTTTCCCTCACGTTCCGATAAGTATTCGCATGTTATGGCTATGAAAATAGAGAGGGATCTCTTCGCTATAAGCATATCATAAATTACTATTAATAAATAAAGTCGGTTTATGCCAGTTACGTAACGTCACTGGCTTCTTGCTGGACGAATAGAGTTTATTTTTGGCCAGGAATTGGGAGTTTTCTGGTCGTCAGTGCTTCCACACCAGCCACGCGTCCCATTCATCTTCTGAGCCAGTGATCATGAGAAATACGGAAAACTTAACATCCTGCTCTTTATCTTATCAGACTTAACTTAAGAACGTGATTGTCTTCACGGATGTTGCATCGAATAGTGTGGTGGATATTAACCGACGTTTCAGAGATTCTGTCTCCATCGTCACATACCTCTCGCCACCTACTACCTGCGTTGTGTAGGGCTTCCTAAAACTCCCTATGCACACTAACCATGAAGACTGAACTGTAGTATTCGCTAAAACGTTCGATAACTTTCAACATTTGACGTCACTCATCGCCGAAGGCCGCAGTCGCACATGGAACTCCAGCCGCGAAATCCTAATAACAAAGATATTGATGCTGGATACTGGGATGCTGGGAAGACCCGTTCTTCAAGTGCCTGAGGACTGCGGGTCCCAACTTTTCGTTGGCTTGATCTATGGACATTCGGTAGGACTCCTTGGACGAGGGATCAGTCCGTCGCAAGGCCTCTACCTGTACACAGGACAGCACAACACAGAAAATCGCGGACAAACATCCATGGTTTGAGTGGGATTCGAACCCACGGTCCCAGTGACCAAGCTGCACAAGGCCCACGCCTCAGACCGGGCGGCCATTGCGGACCCGATATTGATGCCTTGACTTTAATTTCCAGTAAAAGAATATCAGCGGGTGTGGTATAAGATACTGTGTGATGGGATAATTACAGCTGAAAACGGGATTATGGTAGTGCCATCACGCGAGGTGTTTTGACCGAAAGCCTTTGCTCGCGACAGCTGCCCGTCACACACAGTACATTACGCTCCACTTCGCCCCACGTGCGATGTGTGAGACCAGTTCCACGTGTCGCACGGTGTCAGTGAAGTTACGAGTGTGACATTTTCTGTAACGAAGTCACATGATAAGAGGCAAACCATTACTACGCACTGACGAACAATATATAGGTAAATGGTGGTATATTCAGTGTTGCGAGATTATGTTTATGTGAAGTTGGGTCATTAACGAACCCTTTGTTTATTCCTCATATTATATATGAGTGAATATGGAGCAGCGATGGAATGTTATTGGCCGGGTAAATCTAAGAACTCGGAGAAAAACACGTCCCAGTGCTACTTCGTCCGCCAAGAATTACTTGTGAAATGACTTTGGCTCGAACCCGGGTCTCTTACTTGGATACTTGAACGACCCGTTATTCAAGTGCCTGAGCACTGCGGTCCCAACTTTTTTTTCGTTGGTTTTTGATCTGTAGACATTTTGGTAGGACTCCTTGGACGAGGGATCGGCCCGTCGCAGTGGAGGACAGCACAACACAGAAAAACGCGGACAAACATCTATGGCTTGAGTGGGATTCGAACCCACGGTCCCAGCAACCAAGCGGCACAAGGCCCACGCCTCAGACCGCGCGGCCACTGAGGACCCCCGAACCCGGGTCTCTGCGCTGAGATCTGTGGCTCTAACGTCATGACTTCATTAGCCTCTCCAGACCAATGCCAGGATGGTACCTACAAACTGGAATCAGCCCCTTCTTCCGGTATCATTCACCTGGAATGGCGTAGATAAATAAGTCGAATCACTTAAGGCTTAATGTAAATTACCGTTGAGCGTCACCGTCAATAATCGTAGAACTCAAATTCAAAGCGCTCATTATCATCTTCTACTCTTTATAACCATCCGTTTCTTCCACTTATTTTCATAGGGGCATGTGATAGGCCTGACCTTCCACACATCGCTTTAAAATGCATATGGCCTACGTAACCTGTGCGCACGGAACATCGTCGCTGTTAATAAACTCGCTACACTTCGTTGTGTAGGTTGATTTCCGGTCCCGTAAGACAAGACGCTGTGTTGAGACAAGCACTTCAGCGTCTCTGGGACACAATGCCTTGGAAAATCACACATCGCGTCACCATGTGTAGAGGTCCCCACGAACCGTCATTCTAGGTTCCAGCTTTAAGCGATGACATTCCCACCCCTAGATCATGGTAATATTGTAACCCTTCGGAGTGTTTCGGTGACGGTTGTGGCTTACCGAAGTACTCGAAGTTATTCACTAGAAAGGGAAACAGTAATCCCTTTTAAAAACGTAAATGTAAATATGCAGACTGAGTACTGTCGTCATGTGTAACTTTGGATGTCAGGATTTTTACGGAAATCTTGAGTATTTATCAGGTGTGGCCAAAATTCGATATTTATTTTCTTGTTAAAAATAATATTAATAATAGTAGTGTTAGGGAAATTTTCCTGTTACGGAGAGTACTGGATCAAATTTAGAACTCCATATGTTGAACATTCTGGCTACATTTGAACACAGAGAGATGATTCAACAGGGAATACTTACTTCCCTGCATTTTGAACAAACTATCTTGGAATAAAACTCATGCCATTAACACTACCAATGTAAAGTGAGAATGAAATTATGAAGAGGAAACATTAGAAACGAACAATGTGGGCCTAAGTCCCTGAAATTTTGTATCGTAACAGAATGACAAAGACAAATACATAACATTAATTGGCTATTATACATGTTAGTTTGAAATAGGTCGCGAGTGACTCCTTCCAAATGACCATAGTCTCAAAATGTACGACCGTCTGCCCACATTTGAAGCTATAGGCCTACATGTTACACGATTAAAACACTCTTTAATGATCACGAATCTTTCGATCAATAACAACCTATGATACATTACAGGATCTTGCGCTGTGTAGTCTGATAGACGTTTACCGACATTCCATCTGCGGCATCATGGACAACAATAATCTCTGAAACGTTGGAAAAACTCTAAGCATCCCAGAAGACAGTCATCTTTATTCTCGCAGCCGTGAGAACCTGAAATCTCGTCTGTAATACATTCTTTATTAAATCATAATCCTTTGAAGCAGAAATATACCTAAAAGCATTAACAACCTAAATGAAAGAAAAATTGGAGGCAAACTTAATTAAACCAGTTGAAATAAACACAAAGAGTATCTGAATCTAGAGGAGCTTCATCGCTCAAAGACATAGGTTCCAGGAAACTTGATTTACTGTTACGCCACTGGTTCAGGGTTACAGGGGGCGAAGACCCATGACACTATTGGGGTGGGGAAGTCTCCTGGAAATGAGGGGTGAGGGAGGTATGTAGCCAGTAAGAGATCAAGTGTAGTTGCGGAGGGTGGTCTAAGTCCCCTGGAAAGCTGTGGTACGGCGAATGGTGTTCGAACCTTCTGGCGTTTTCACATAGATTACTTGCATCCTTCAATTCCGCTCTCAGCCTTTCCCAAACATTCTTTTCGCAAAATCATTTTATCTCCTGTTTCATTCACATTCCCCGTGTTGTCAATAGGACGTGTAATTTTTCTCCAATAATACGACTTTCGCCTTTGACTAAGTGTCCAGCAATACAATAACATGAAAACGTACACACATCTCCGGCTGTTAATAAACTCGCACATTTTACTCCGAGTGAAACGCTAATATTGACATACTTCAGAATGTTACTGTGCTGCAGAAACTGACTGTTTAGGAACATTCAAGTGAGGTCTTCATAATCCGAGATATTCTGGAATGAAATCTGTAATAATGTAGGCTCGTGACAGCGAACATAATTTTATGCAGTGATCTGTATGTTTGTTTTTCTGCCTACCTGTGTACATTTTGGGAACTGTACGTAACATTGTGTGCTCAATTTTGTAAATATCAACAACATTGATTTGGGAATAAATTAATTATATTTTTCTGTTTTGACAGAATTGAGAAGTTGACAATTTTACACGGACTCATGTTACCCCGCTTAAAAATGCATGATCACTAATACTTTGATTTAACCACGTGTTGTTATTTTTTCTAAAGTACAGTATTTCCCACGTTTTAATTAAATGTTCTTCCCACGAACAATTACCGCGAGTTTATTCACATGATTTTAAATCAAAACACAATATTTATATTTTTTCCAAACGTTGATGAAATTCCCACAGACCCTGGGCGATACTATTCAAACGTAACTTCTGTATTTGTGATTTCTTGCATTGTGTTTTCATTCCACATTCACTAACATGCTTTTATTATTTCGGTATATTTTTGTTCTATTACGCAAACATTATTCAGTACGTTCCCACTGCGGGTCGTTTACGTACACCGGGCAGGCTGCTAACAAAGCATGTACTTAAAAAAACAGGTCAGTTATGCATGTGCTGTAATATAAGTTATCTTACGTTTTAAAACAAACTGGAATTGTAAAGAATTTACAATTACAGGTGCGTAACGAAGAAAGTAACGTCATTACGATTATGCAGGAAATTCTTTGCAGATATTCATTGGCCATACCTTATATTATCATTTTAACTCATCAGAGCTAAAGTGGTTCAAGTCAGATTTATTTCAATATTGTATAAAGTGAGGTTTTTTGTTAATACGAAATGAAAATTGTAGAGTAATATAGCATGCTTCCTAGGAAATATCATTGGCTATAGTATAAATGTATTTTATTGAGTCTATTTCTCTATAGTATAAATGTATTTTATTGAGTCCAGTGAATAGCTTGAAAGTATACACTTTAAACAATCCTTTGTTGAATTACAGCAGTTGAGCTCTGATCAGCTCATTTATATCTCTGAGTAATTTTTAAAATTCGGTAGTTGACTGATGTTTTTGAAAATATATCATGTCCACTTATTTTTTCTGTGCCAATGGGGGAGACGATGAGGATCGAACCAGTAAAATGCACAAGCATTAAGATGCCAGTTTTGCATGTTAGAAAGTAAGACAAGAACTTGATGGCGATTATTCTTTGCATGCGGTAAATCCTGCAGTAAATATTTGTGAAATCACTATGTCATAATAGCTTAGAGTCGTTTGTCGAGAAATTCGCTTCTTCAACGTTCATAGAACATCCGCATTTATGACAATTATTGCAGTAAACAAACATTACAGAATCGTGTTATTCAAATTCCCTTATTTAGAAACAGGCGTATGATCGGTAATTTTTCTGATCCCACCTTCTTGGTATAAACAGTTTTCTTACAGAAATATCACGATTTTAATGCGTAAATCTGAATTGCTTTGGAAAAGACATCTTAGTGGCAAAGGCAATGAATTGCGATTTCCAGTACCACAAGGCACATTTATCTAATTGTATCATTACTACATGACTGCTCTCAGATATAAATTGATCGCTGTAACACTCAAAATATCCACACTTGCATCACATGCGAGAGTATTTTTGGAGTCGTAACATTACCGTCTTGCATAACGAGCTAACGACTCGTAACCTCTTTAACAAAGAATTCAATTCGGTCAGTTTTCTTAACTCACCCACGCAGACTATGCCTCAAAGCAGCGTGTCTTGATTTATTTTGCGTTACTCATTCTGTGAGTTACAGGCAGGCGTTTGGTAATGTGCTCGTTTGTTGGTCTCCGTTAATAACTCTGAATTAGACGGATCTTAATAAAACGTTGTAAGAACACAATGCCTCCAGAGGCCACACAACATTTGCACTTCCAGTTTAACAGCTAAATATTGTTGTTTTGTGTTTTGTTCTGTTGTCAAACTTATTTACAAGTCCTATGGTAATGCACGAAATTCGTCTTTGGAGATCAGCCGTGTCAAAGTTAAAAGGTAAAAACCAGTCTTTCGGTGACCTGTTCTGTTTCATGATGGTCGATGTTACAACTTAACACTTCTGGTCGCCCGAGAGGATTTTGGTGTACGTGTACGCCGTGAAAGCTTCGTACCTTACTTCACGTTTCGCAGTATTTCAACATTTGAGCCAGCAGTTTTCAGTCTAATAATGAATCCACAAGTAGCCTGCGTTCTGCTGTAAGAAGTGGGAATAATCCACATTGGTCATTTTGTGTAAAATATCACAAATGTGTTTACTTGACTATTGAGATAGGCAAATGTTGTACAGTTAAGTTTATATGTACACATACTGAACTCGGTTGTATAAGCTCTGCAGTAACGCTGGCTGTCGGGATAGAGGTCTTTCTTATTTATCTGTCCCTGGACTAGAATCGGTTTTGTTTCCTACATCGAAATAAATCTTGCAACAAATGTTTGAGGTTTAAACCTTGACAGCAGAATGCATGGTACTGAATATACAGTATGTTTCATTTAAAACGCAACCCTAACGACTACACATGAACCCCTTCACGCACAAAGAACCAACGACTGTACTGAATTCTTATAGCATTATCTTGTTATTGCAGCTGAAGAACTGCTTGAAATTGTTACGGCTTAGCTCCTGTAATTAACCGCAATAGAGACGTATGCTTGAATAACGGTCCTTTAATGGAGTTACGTGTATGCCCACATATCTCGATGCTGAGTTTCATAATTCGACAAAACCTTGACAGCTTTTTTTAACTTAATTTTAATTTATTACTGTGGATTTCGTTTCATTTTCCTGTATACTTGCTTATATATTATAATTGGCTGTACAACTTGTCTTTGTTTATTATTTACATAAAAAATTCGGCCCACTTCATTAAAAATTTTCTGTTGTCATCCATCTTTTTACTGGTCTTGCCAAAGAAATTTGCCATTGACTATAGTACAAAAAGGATAAGCTTCTCTTCAGTTCCTTCTCAATTTTTCCACGATCTGTTTCTGATTACTGAAATAATATTATTAATAAGTAATCTTTAATATATTCATTGGTTCTCCGAAAGTAACTCGTGCTACTGATCTCAGATACGAGTCAATTTTTATATTATTTGTCATTGTATAAAAATAAACCGCAGGAAATAAAACAAAAGACAAATGTTTACCTCAATTTGGTTTAGATGTTTTATATAATTATTCGAAATCTTTTTTTGTATCATAATCTCTTTAATATTATCATTATTTTTGTAATTAGTGGTTTAAGTGTGATGACAATGTTAGCATTATAGTGACCTGAATAAGTAAATAGATACAAAAAGATTTTCAATAGGTTTTCAACAGTTCGAAAGGAAAATATTGTTAGAGTATTGAGTCAGAGTAAATTTATTATATGAGATTAAGTTGGCGTCATGCTTAGTTTTCGTTAAACATGTTTTCAGTTCTGGTATTTTCAAATTATACGTCGTAAATCAGTGAGACGTTTGAGTTCGTATCCTTTGGAATATCACATCAAAGTTGGTGCTGGCATATTGCAAAGCAACTTTCGGTGTAATTATACACCGCTAAGTTAAAAACAGCTTGCCTTCTCGCGTCAGACGTCATTGATTTAAATTTGAGTTCAAGCCGCGGTTCACTAGTAGACGTGCTTATACATGCAGCCTAAGAATATATTAACGTTTCATAGTGACGAGCCTGGGTCGCTAAAAGGTGCTAAAGTTATGAAAATACAGGGGTACTTAACATATAATTACATTAATTAATATTCCTAAAGCCGTCACTGTTTCTTCGCCTGTTTATGATTTGTTGAATTCTGAGACTTATTATAATATTATAAAAAGTCCAATATTAAACCCTTCAGTCAAGTTTCAAATAAAAGTAAAATTTTTCAAGAGAAACTCTGCTCTCATCCCGTTTATATACGGTCTCTTTTTATGAATAAGAACTAGTACTTCGTATGCATTTCGTGTTTCCTATGCCACCTTCCTCTCACCCAACTTTATTTAATTACCTCGGCAAGTTGTTTACTGTTGCGCTGTTTTACAAAGGATAGCACAAATTTACATTAAAATGAGAAACTCAAGAGTCGTATGTAAAACAGAAGAACCTCGTAGTCAGTGCATTAGCCTATCTCGGAACAGAGAGAGATTAGTTTCCAGTTGCATGCAGCGAGGCGTGGAATGCTTTTTACGTTATGTACCACGAAACCATGTGGCGGATGTTTTGCGCCTTTTGGTAATGAACATGCGATTTCGAATCTAGTTCTGACAATTCATGTTTATGTCTGAATTGACTTTTGTCACGTTTCGTAACCACTGCTATCATCAGGTGTGTTTCTTATATTGCTTCCTAAATACATCAGATTAGTAATACTGACAAGTTACTTTTGCACCTGAAAACTTATTATAGATCCAGGATCAGAGGGGCCAAATAGAGTAGGGTTTCTTTTCCCCTCTTAGCATTCACCTGTAGACGGAAATATTTGAGATCTGGAAAAACACTTAGACGATGCAAGAATTCCAGCACAATAATTATACATTCTGTAAAGGAATACTTACTGTATAATCACATATGTCTCCTAGTTTATGTTATGTCATTTAACAATAATTTCTTTTTCTAGACAGAAACATTCGATAGTAGGCCGGGGGGGGGGGGGG
>NW_019060172.1:705464-718858 GCF_000696155.1 Zootermopsis nevadensis
AGGAGGGCGGGGGGGGGGGAGAGAGAGAGAGAAAAGAACGTGCTGCAGAAGAAAGTCGACAGGTTCCATTGGAGTGGAAATCTAATCCCGTGCTAGCTGAAAGAATGATCCTGTTCAGTCATAAGGGTAAAGAAGGGTGAGACCAAAGGGTAGAGAAACCGCACAGGGTCACTTCCAAAGTTGGAGAAAGCTCTGTCTACAGAGATGCAGACCAGAGAAGAGCCTGTATAACGACGCACCACACAGAATCATGCAGTTTGACTCTATCAAAGTCTTAAACACTTACAAATTAATTAATTTTAAACAAAAAATTAAATTTTTATGTGTAAACTGAAGTTGTTCTTGGTACTTATTAAGCACCACGCTCATTTATGACCTCGGTTGTAGCTTCACCACCTGGGGACGGAACCGTCTGTACACATTGGATATGAAGCCGAGTGCCCCTGAGAAACAATCTGAATACTGTAGTTAAGAGAAAGAGATCTTGCACCTCTCGGGAACCGAATCGCGGTCTTCCATCCCGTAGCCTAATAAACAGTGTTGACTGAGCGCTGTGTCAGTTCAGAAGGATACAGTGAAATTTTGAGTCGCATACGGAGTAACATAACCTCCTGAACTATAAAAATTTGTCCAATTTTCACTACGAGACATGTTCCTGTGCTTTCACTTAATGGTGTTTACGTATATGGAAATTATCTGATGCTCATGTAAGGTTTTCCAAGAGAATAATAATGTTTTTTTGTGTCAGAATTAATTCTGAGTCAGAACAGGCCATAGAGTCTAGTCATGAAAACGAAGATAATGAGATGAACATTAGAAACATCAAAATAGACAGGGAGGTGACGATGGTGTATTTTAAGATATTTTGATGTTTACGTCAAGTAACAGGGAACAATTTCTAAAACACCACGTCTGTGCATTCAGTCTCTGCGACTGTCTGATCGGCAGTCGGTCTAATGGACAACCAGAAAGCATTCCAGACTTCCAGTTTATTTTCGTAATTATGAGTGTGTTCACCAGAATACTGCCTGCAATGCTTGTCGGAGTTAGATCAATAAAAATCAGCACGGCTAGAGACAGTCCGTAAATTAAAACTGTGAGATGTCTTACCACATCTTTTCATTATAACAGAACGATAAAATCAGGAGAAACAATGCCCGTGACTAAGGACGGGAAAAGGAAGCACTCTTGTTATTTAGCATTGGACGCGTATTTATGTTGAGCATTCAGAGCATAGTAACCAGATATTCCCCATAAGGGACACTTGCTATATTTTCGTCGCAACGGAAGTTCGAATCGCCCTGTACTCTCTTGTTGTTGGCAATGCACAAAGATGGGCTTTGGGGTTAGGAGGAAGCTCTATGGTGCTGAAGTATTGCCTGTGTTCTGAAAGCATTTATCCTCTAAACAGGAACCACAGGAGTTGCGGTGCAGACATACCTTTTGGCTGTAATATCAGAGAAACATTAAGTGAGTAACTTTGTCACGGAAATTTCAAGCTGGGTTTAGGTAACTAGTAATCATATTTCGTTGTTTGACTACATCTGTAGTGCAAATTAAAGCACGTCTGCTGCTAATTAAGTCCAGGAGATTATATTATTAAATTTATAGTTCATTAAAACTCGTGGTTCATCGGGCGCCGTCACACATTCTGCCCCGTAATCACAAATTTTCACGCTATGAACTCTTTTAAATAAAACGTATTATCTGAATCCAATGAAAAATATGAAGCATGACGTATGTTACCTCCAGTCCGGCAGTTTTCCTATCAGATTTTTTTTTTAGTTCTGCATAACCGGCCAGATAAATTGATTGTTTTAATTGTAAAATAAACGAAACCACTCGGCTATAAACTACAGTATTTGTTTTTAATTTGTTAGCTCTTGGATTGGAATGTTATGTATATCTGAATAACAACAGGCTTACCAGTTTAAGTATTTTAAAACCAGACTTACTGGTTATCCTTTCGTTCGTTCATCTACTGTACTATTTGGTCTGTGTGCAGTATTCATGAAGTGAAATACTTTGCTCTTGAGAAGGAAAAAATAATAAAAGTGTGTTGGGTGTAAATTGGTGTTAAGGGTAAAATGGAATACTTTAATTGGCAATCGCTATGCTTTCTGGTGCATAAACACCGTTCTCATCTATCTCAGGAAAGTACTGTTCTTAAGTGATTATGTTTGTGGTATATACTTTTTAAACTTTTGTACTGTGAAATGCGTATTTGTCTGAGAACTATGCGAGTAAATTGAATTTAAAAGAAAGATATGTGTGTCCGTGTTGGACGACACAGACTTAACAAACACTACAATAGTGTTTTACACAGAATCTTTAACATAAAATTTTATGAGACAAGACGAAAACTTAGATGTTAAATTGCAAAGGCACACCGAGGACCGAAATGGACAGACTGACATCATAATGGAAATACGAACAGGCACATGAATTCAACAAAAGCAGTTACGCTTGGAATTCTCATAAGAAACAAGTTGATATTCGTCATTTTACTTCCAACTTTTCTCACTGTAATCCTCGAATTATGAGTCACCGAGAATGGGATAAGATTTTTACTCTGTGTGAAACGTAAGTCCTCATTTTGACTGCTGAAATGTCGACCGCACGATCTTACAACGGATACAATTGTTTCAGTTCGTAAAAGAATTGAAAAGGCATCCGTCTTTCAGACCCCACTCATTGCTTGTGTTCTGTTTGGATGGTATTAAAATATATTTAGTTGCTTGGAGGTTTCCTTAAAATTTTTGCCTGAATATGCGGACCTTTGTAGTGTAGCATTTAATGGTCATCACTTCTGATTCTTATTCGGAAAATCCAGAAAATAACACCCGTTTCTACTCCATCATTTAAAAGTATTACTACATTTGAAAGACAAGTTCTGTTCGTATAAATTGTCATAACCGTAGATCTGTACTTCATTAAACGTGTATAATTTTAAATGCTATTTTATATATCAAAAAAGCTAAATTTAACTTCATGCATAATTAATAAACCTACTTTTGTTAATTGCGGTATTCTGTATTTTTCCAGGTATCATTTTGTTCCTGATGACCGAAGTTACTTTTCAGCTCATGGATCTAACTGTTAATTCGCAGTTCTCGAATATACGAAATGTTTTACAGACCGAATCTCGGCGTACTAATTATCAGCAACCTTCCCGATGACCCGTACGTCTCCCTGTACTCGATCCATGGAAATTTCCAGGTTTGACTCGGTCAGCCTGTTTAGATTTTTTGTGCGCGTAGTTTAAGATGCATATCTTAATTTCTGCACAGAAAATGTTGTGTTAAACATAATCTCATTTTAAGTATAGATCAATAATTGCACGTTTTCCGATATAGGAATACAGGCTGAGTCCCTGCCTTGTTATTGTGTGTAGCACCTTATTATTCTGAGTGCTCTGCCATTTCCAGAAGATGAATTGCTTACACATGAAAAAAAGTTTAGTGGGTATCATTTGTCGAAAATAAAATGAATGTACACTTCATCATTGTTTTCTAATTGCTTTACACTTTAAATCACCGGTTATCATTGCACGCACGTTATTATCAGTCACGCGAACACATTGCATACTCTAATTTGTTAGGTTGTGATCACGTCCATGATCTAAGAACGTTTATAAAATAACTTAAATGTTCAATCGTAAGTCATTTTGAAGCCAGGTTCAATTCTACCAAAGGGCCGAACCTATAGCTACATTTAACGCGAAGTAAAGTCCCAGCAGAGGTTATGATAATACGTGTGCTTTTATCGGTTTCTCTTTCTATTGGCGAGTCAGAGCGGACATGGGACTTGGCAGCTCAAACTCTGAGATCGTGGGTTAAAATTCCGCTCAGTGTATGTATATTTGTTCGCATATGTAAGTGTTATGTTGTTCTGTGTAGATAAATGCCTTTCGATGGGTTGATAACCCGCCCAAAGTGTCCTACCGTATGTCTAAATAGTGTAATAATCCTTCCATGTTTAGTAAGGCCAAGGTCGTTCAAGGGCTGTAAAGCCACGGAGTAAGCAATGCCAATGCTGGAGAGTTATTTCGCGTCATAGGCATGTTGTTGGCGGCAGCTAATAACAGACTACGTTTTGCTTTCAGCAGTTTTCGTAACTGAAAGTGAATGTGTTTTAAGGTTTCGTAATTTCCACGAATCACTGCATCTCCAAATAGGCGTCAGTCTATCGTTACGGTGTGCAAAGCAGCAGAGATTGAACGTTGTTAACCCAGATGAAATGAATACAGCAAAACAAGCTGGCCATAGCATCAAAAGCTTGTGCCACCGGTATTATTTAAAACTGAATTAGCTAACGCACCAGGAAAACGCACCGGCTACTAGACGTTTCATGGTCTTTGTATGTTTAAAACTTCTGAAATGATTCGCTTACTCGCAAGTTATGCATGAGTAGTCATAGGTTGATATAATTGCATTAGTTTCACTTAAGCTTCGTGGGGGATTATGGTGGTATTATGAAACCTGTCAGTTCAGTGTTGCTGTTTGGAATATTTACACTAAATCCATAGTTCTGTGCACTGTACCTATATACGTAATTCTTATTTCCCATGGTATGTATTTATATATATAAAGTTTTCCCCCTGATATAGGATACGTTACACAACCGACATATCTCTAATTTTCAACAGCACGACTTCGAAACAACAGTATCCACAAATTTTATTAAGTAAGTATCGAAATTAGACAAATTATTTGAGGTTCTAACGACGGTGATTATGATGTTGTTGCACTGGGTTATTGCGTCTTGTGGACTGTAAGTGGATACCAACGTTTCGGAGAAACTGCCTCCATGCTCAGGGCGGAAGACGGACACGGTATGTTTCTCCGAAACGTTGTTATCTGCCCACAAGTCAACACGACGTCACAACCCAGAACATCGTCAGAGACGCGGTGGTTGATGGAAATCTGTGTGTCCGGTTCACTGAATTAGTGGTGTCGATGTAGTCTAACTCGGGGTTTACAGATGTGCGTGATTTCCATCTACACAGTAGTTACTGAGATAATTGTGGCGAATGCGGATGTACTACTGTGTTCCTCAAATTAGACTAATACCACTTACGCGTGCATACCGCATTTCACGCTACATGTCCTCGGGAGTTTATGTCCTAATAATAATTAAATAAACGCAGCAGAAATTTATTGCCTCTTTTTTGCTCTGGAACAATTCAAAGCATAATAATTAATATAAAACTTTGATATTTAATAAAATATAGACAAATCTTTCTATTCCTAGGAGAAATGGCTGAAGGAAATCACTAGAAACTCATTAAGATGAAGACGAGCTACCATTATTCCAATAAATTTTGATTTCTGGTAACGCTTTTGACTTATTTTGAGGACAATTATAGACGTGGACTTTGTCTAAGTAAGTTATTTGTTCAGAGCTAACGCATTATTTGTAATTGTAGGTTATTCTTTATCGATAAAAACTTAAAAGGATTCTTCAGATTATTTTACAGTAGTTTGTGATTGCCGATACGTCAAATGAGTTTTACAGTGACTGATTAAGGGTTCTGTAATTTAATGTAGTTATGCAAAATATCACAGACTTTCCATCATGATTTTACTGATTTGGATAGTGTTTTTCTTGAGCCACTTTTGCAATTTACATTTCCTTGTGAATTAACCTGAACACAGAATTCTTTGCATTTCTTCGCTCCCTCTCCGTTATTGCACTGCTCTGACTAAATTTACTGCAAACTCAATTATTTTGCCTTTGTGTTTGCCGCGTCTGCTGAAGGCTTTGCCTCAAATATCGGATGGGCTGTGAGATGGGTAATTGTAATGTATTTCTAAACATTTACGTTTTAATTTGTAATGAATTTAACTCTAAAGAATTATGAAAGAAACCAACATTTATCAAGTCGATACCGATCTGATTGGGTTCCTTGAAATTAGTATTGTATGCAGCTGGGCTTAATTTTCAATAAAAAATACCAACGTTAGTATGTTCAGAATATTCTTTTTCCTGCGTAGCCAATTTTTACACAATACCTGCACTGTACAAACATTCTTCTTATGTGCAATTTTCTTTATTGTACTTCAGAAAATAGTGGGGATTACTTTTGGGGTCCGTGGGTCTCAGTGGGCCAAAGTGTTTTATTAAGGGCAAAATCAGATATGTCCGAAGTTTTTTTTCACAGTTTCAGAGGTTAAATTTATTAAGTTAATATTTCCACGCACAATTCTAAGTTTCTTACTCTGCAGTTTGAGCTACCATACTTTTGTTTGATTAACTAGTTTGAGTCTAAGAAACAAACTGCCTTGATTATTCCCTGTTCCCAAAGGAATAAGTTGTAAGTTGTAAGTATCGAACGAACGGACTGACTAATCAACGAATTTCCTCTGAAGAGCTTTAGGTAACTTAACTATTTAAAACATGTGTTTTAAAGAATTCTAAAGTTTATTTACATCAGCAAGAAAAGACCGATGCTCTCAGCTATAAGTACTCATCCCACGACTTATTTAATAAAAACCTTCCTATCCGTTTTCGCTCTCTTTACATGACTAGGATTTGAGGTTTTCACTGCGATGAGTACTAAGATGGATGTCTTCTAAGTTGTAGCTCCCTGCAGTTTGGTAGAAGTTTGCCAACGTTTTAAGGGTCCTTTCTGCCTGCACCATCAGGGCGATGCGAATGGAGGCGGCAAGGACCTCTAAAACGTTGACAAACTTCTACCAGACTGCACGGAGATACAACCCAGAAGACAGCCATCTTTTCCGTGACATGAGTCCGTAATTAAAAGTAGAAAGTTTGTTCCTGCATATATGGCTATTTATGTAAGTCTATATGAGTAAATATTCGTATAAGTTTTCAACTAGTAATAATCGCACCTCGGTTAAACCTCATTGGTTACGATATTGTCAAATTATGAATTTAGAACTGCCTCTGTGGTAGAAGGAACTGGGGCAATAGGAAATAGTTATGTACAGTAGCATTAGTGAATAGTTGTAATAAGCAGTAGTGCTAATAGTGCTACGTATGTAAGGACTGTGGTACTGAAAACCTGGTATTAGGCGGCCACAGATCTCTGTATATACGTAGTTCTGAACCAAATACATTATTATTATATGAGTAAGTGTTTTTAAATACGTAGTTTCCTTTCTGACTGTACATTAATATTTATCCGAAATTTGAAAAGGCGTTATGGACGAGACTTAAGGCTTTAGTAATAACTTTTCGCTTCTAGTAGTACCGAACTAAAACTATTTATTAAAATGTTGTTGCAGTTTATGTTTATAAATTTTTAATTTTAATTTTAGAACATTCTTTATTTTACTATTTGAAAAGTACGTGATAGCTCATATGCAGGAGTTCGACTTGTGAAGATTTTCAAAGGCGTCATTTTTGTGTCTAGCTGTTATTCGCTCATAAACAAAATCATATCCGCGAGAAAACACCATCATAAACCAATTTGAGACAAAGAGAGGGACTTGGTTGAGTGGGAGGAAACTTTAACCCTCCCAGGGGTTTCTGCAGGAGAGGACATTTTGGAGGGGGTTGGAAATTATCCCTCTGGCGTTACACTTTCTAATGTTACAGCTTTGCTACAACACTTAATGCAATCTCCTATATAAAATCACTTCTACAGCCTCCCGAAAGCCGTTACCAGAATACCATTACAACAACTCTGCAGGGCAAATTGACGACGCATTTCCTATACACACAACCCTATGAACGTAAAACACACCCACAATGCCATGTTCGTCCCCTTATGTAATCTCCGCTTGTCAGTTTTTTAGGACCATCGTACATCACTCAGTTTTGAAGTTTACAGTCACTTTTTATGTTCACAGCCTTAGGCAACGCGGTTTTAATTTCTGTGAAACCACAAAATAGTCTGAGATACGCTACGTGTCTCTGTTATTGCCGTATAGGAGCACATTTTCTCGTTTAAGCCCCAAAGAAGATTACGGAACATGTTTCTCAGACAAATTTACTTCCTTTCCTTGTTTTTCCTGTTATTAAGAAATAATCTCCTGCCCTTTCACCCATTTCCTCCGCCCTAACTGTGTGGGGTTTCCGAAAATCTTCACGTTGAGCGTCTTTGAGAAGCAGATAATAGAAACTTTGGTGCAAGAAGTGGGGATGAGAAAGCAGACAAAAGGGATGACATTGTCTTTAAGATATTTTAGTCTGCGGATGTAAAGTAGTGACGATAGCTTCTTCAGTCGCGTTCTGTGTGAATGCAGATGCCACGTCAAATGCTAGTTTCTTAGTTTTCAACTCTTAACGGAGTAGAGTACATAAGTTAAGAGTCGCTCAGCTGGACACAAGTTCCCGGCAGTTTTGTAAAACACGAATCTTAATTGCAGTTCTCATACAACGTTACATAGATCTGCCAAGTGAATTTTATTACTTACTGGCAAGTGTTTATAAAAATATATGTTACAGTTAAGATTTGTCTTAATGTAAATAGACGTCTCTTAATTCGTCTGTAGCAGACCTACGCTTGTATACAAAACATTTGGTAAATTTATTGTTTTGTGTACTTTAAACTTTGAGTTTCTAGATAGCAGACTGGAAGGCATAGATTCTAAACTCCATCGTAAGATGCTCTCCTTGAATGTATTCTGCTCCTTTCTCATTATTCCAATTTAGATTTGTTACCGTAGTTCCCAGATATGTAAACTTTGTCATATCTTCAAAGGATTTATTAGCTGCCTAATTTAGCGGTATTGTAAGTTCCAGCTAACTTTTTAAAAGTAATTAACAGTTTAAAATAGTAATCTATTGTATAATAAGCATAACAAATGCGACCGTGATATGTAAATTTGTTTTCACTACTATTACCTGCTGACAACCGACATAATTACCAAGGTTCTTATTATTACTTCAGGGGATTAGTTAGCAGTTGTGGTCACATGTTCTTTCGTATACAGCACTTTACTATGTGTAAATTAAACTTGTCTGTTTTATTTGAGGAAGGATAGACTAAAATTCTTAAGATATCCGAGATATTTCCTGCAAGAGATAACTATTTAATTCTGTACAGTTTTTTTAAAAATCAAGTGACACAGTTGTTGATGAAACACAACCACTTGAACTTGTAAAGTAAGTTCAGTTTTGTTCTATTTCAGTGGAATGTTTGTGTTTACACAGTTACGGGCAGTCAGGCCCAGAGAATTGACGCTGCCATCATATAAAATATTATAACATTTCAGTACACCCCTTCAGGAAGCAAAATATTACATAATATCTAAAATGTTGATATTCTTTAGCTACGGAAGCTTAAACTCTGCAGGATAAAACTGCCGTTGTAAGACCAGTTCTGTTTGCTAACGGTGATGAGACAATTGAACGTTTCAAGAACCTTCGATGTACCGCGAGTGTCACAGTAATATTTAGAAATCACATTGACTGTAATTACAGTTGTCGTTGTCAAAATACAGCTGCAGGGATTGACACTACTCACATTTTAATTTGAATGGAGTTTGTTTTGTTCGGTTTCTGTTTTTAATTGCAGTGTTCACAATTCTGAAACCTGTTAACAAGTAATAAACTGACCAGAGGAATAGAGAATTTTCTAAACTCTGTAAGACATGTAACTAATAAACTGACCAGAGGAATGGAGAATTTTCTAAACTCTGTAAGACATGAGATTTGTCTAAGAGGCACGTCATGAATGTGATAAATGAAGCATTGTTAACAGAGAAGTAAATCGGACGAACACAATTTCTGACATTTTGTGTGACATTTCTTTCTATGCAACATAACACATGTTTGAAATTTCCTCGAACAAGGACTTATTGAAGACGTGGCAGTCATGTGGCGACGACCTTATTCCCTCACAACAGTTGCAAGGACTGTCGAGAGCTCGCAAGGATGGGAACGTGATATGAATTTTGATGTCGACTTCAAAATGCTCGGGGAAAGAAGAAAAACCCATAGCCCAGAGGATGCAGGTTACATCTAAGACGAGCTACTCGTGGGGGTGTTTTATATCTCAAAGACACGAGAAAGATGTCGCTCTACTATATCTTTCACCTCGTGGCTCTGTCGTAGGGCTATCGCATTTTGGCCACAAATGCGTTGATTGGGTCTTAGCTTCAGCGTTGAAAGTGTTTTATTTTAAATGCAACCCTAACTACCGCAGTACGTCTATTATTATGCTTTTGTGGCATCAACGAAACAAGAAAAACTAGTTATTTTGATTTTTATTTCTAGGTAGAAAGTATAGAACAGCTTTGCAGTAGATTCAGGAAATATTCACCACCTTTTTGGAGACAGACATCCACCCTTTTTATCGTATTTCGTCGGACTTTGCTGGAAGTGTTTTTAGGTCAGTGTTGGCAAAAATCTTTTCAGTATTGTGTCAGCCCCTACACTTTGTGGGTTATTTTAATAAAGTCTCGATAACGATCAGACGTCCTGTTCCTTAATACACCATACTGGGACCTGCATAGCTCTTGAGCAGCTGGCGTGACCAGGGTAACCATAACTTGAGCGTCAAGCTTGTGATTTCATTCTTGTGCCATAGTTTTTTGTTGTTGATGGTATTAATAATTTGTTTGTCCCAATAAACTTATTAAATTGCATGCTTATATTCTAGATACACAATGGAAGGCTGAATTTCCAGAAACAAGTAGCTCTGATTTATAACAGTGGCGTGTGTTCAGCGTAGATGTTAATTCAGCCAATAAATTTTTGTACTTAATAATCATCTTCATCATTGGCTCTACAGCTCTGTGTGGGCTCTGGCCTTTTTCAAAAGCTTCTTCTATTCTCCCTCATTCACAGACAATATTTTTGCCAGTTCGCCGAGAATGAGTCCATCTTCATCTGATTTCGTAACAAGTTGCTTTTCACAGGGTGCGGTTGTCAGCCCCACGCCCAACCCCCAACCTGGAGTACCATACCTCCGTATTTACAGCCCCCCGAGATAGAGTAGCCCAGCTATACCCCCAGGCACTGGGTAGCTCGGGTACCTCGGTGGTGCCAGTCCCCGTACCCACTGATGTGGGTCCCTGAGGGGGGTACTTAATCAACAGACAGGAAAATCCTATGGTGCAGTTACCCTTCTTCATTCGTAGTAATTTTTTCGGTACCCATAGCTATTTCTTACTTTTGTATTTTATATTTATTCTTCATACGATATTCTTAACTAACATTACGGACTGTTATTAAAGTGATTAAAAGAATTATTTGGAGTTTTTCAGTAGAATTCAAATATTTGCTTTTAAAAACTGGACAGGACGTTGGAACTGAAAGTGCGTACCTTCCTTAGATAGTTTATCAGATTTTAAAACAACAACATAGAGAATTGTCATGTTGTGTTGCCTTAGGTAGCTTTATTACAAGAGCAGTTAATGGAGAGAGCACAGACGCATGAGCGTTTGAAGTAACGAAAGCTAAGTATTAATACAGAAATAAGAGCAATTTACTTTATGCAGTTGTAGTAATGTAGAAAGGAGGTTTATCACAAGGATGTAGCCTCACAAAATATTATTCGGGTTATAAAATAAAGGGGGATAACATGGCCGAGGCATACAAAATGGGAGATAGGTACACAATTGTAATATGAAAATCTGATGGGAACATATTAACGTTATTGTTTGGACGCTGAGATTTATCGCGTTGTATTAATGTCTGTGTTAATTATATTCTTATTAGACCAAATGAAGTTTATACTCAAACGTATGTTTTAATGAGATGGTTGTGCGTCATGTACTCTATCAGTTCTCAACACGAGTTTTTAGATGAATTGTGAACGTTTAGTGCATAATGGGGGAATACAGAATCGATATTGACCCAAATGAAGTTAATTGTATGCCCCGAATCCAACATTTTAAAATCACATTAGTAGTTTCCAAGATAAAACAACGGTTGCAACAATTTATTGTTTTCGAAATAAAACAAGCAAAAGGTTATTGCAGCACAGTGAAAAATATCTAAAACCTGTGAGATTAAGTGGTTGTCACTGCGGTGACTATGAAGATGGCTGTTTTCTGGAATGTTCTGCCGTGAAGTTTCGTAGAAATTTACCGGCATTCAAACGCACTTACTGACTCCATCACCAGGACGATTGGAGGCAGACTACAAGGCGCAGCATCTCAGAAGACGGCCGTCTTTAAATAAAAGAATGTTGCATTATGAAGAAAAAATTTGGATATTTAAGCTGTGCTGTTGAAAGAACAAACATGTTTTTGTGTTCCTTGGCCCAACGCCCTGAACCTAAGGTCCAAAAGCCTAGCGAAATTTTAATTAGTTTATTCGGAAGTTAAGAGGGAGGTGGAATTGTTTATAATGCTCTTCATTTCATGAAAAAAGATCCAGTTTCGGAACAGGCTATCGTTAGCATTTGATATTATTTCAGACTGGGGGCAATTCACAGTTTGTTTAAAATATTTATTCTCCCTTGCAAACTCCGGTAGGGAGAAGGTTCTTTGATGGCTGTAATGCCTGGTGTTGGTATTCCAATCATGCCTTTTACCTACCTGTCATCGTCTACTTTATACACAAAGCAGAGGTGTGAAACTTCAGATTACTGAGCAGTCAAGTATGCATACCATGGTTAGTCTAGTTATAAGGTGACCAAGAACTTAAGATTTCAGGCTTCCAATGTTGTATATTCGTGAAAATAGTATGAATAATTTGGTGCAGTTGCAAATCACTGTATTAACAAGTAAATTGATTTAAATTGTGGCGTAGGAATGATAGACATTATTACTATCCTTAGCTCTTCCTTAAGGACTCTTTTAATAGAGCTATTTACAGATTTGTGTGACTGTAAATGTATTGAGCCTAATAATATTGAGTGAAGAGGTTCGAAAATATTGAAGCACCTTCAATGGAGATATTTTAGAAAATGTAAACACTGTTCTGTTCATACTTAAAGTTATCATTTGAAATGATACACATGTTACTAAAACATTTTAGTTCTGATATCTCTTAACCTGTAATAGTATCTAAATAAAATACGATGAAGTATCTGACTTGTTAAAGGAAGGTATTCGGTCGTAGTTGTGAACACTGAGAATCTTAAAGGAAAGTAGGCACTGTTATGCTGCATCAATAAGGAGGCGGCAAAGAGAACTTCTTCAGACACATAGGAAAGTTTCTGGAAGGGAGAATACCTACTTCTATCTTCGAGTATATATAGATCCTATGTTCTTCAAGTGATGTATATCTTCCTCCCCCCCTCCCCCAAACGTTATACATTACGTGTGTTAAAGATTGTTTACTCCGTTAAAACCATAATAATTTAGACACGTATATGTGTCTGATTATTTAATAGTTGTTATCATATACCCACAGTATTACCTTCATATTGATTATCTTATAGTTCGGTTGTTCAAGTAAAATGTTTTCGTGTTTCCTTTTACAAGAAAGGACATTACAAGACTCTGAAGATGACTGTCTTCTGGGATGGT
>NW_019060172.1:722657-762940 GCF_000696155.1 Zootermopsis nevadensis
TCTCTGTGTGACTCTGTTCGGCATCTCTTGTATTATCTTAACCATATTCCGACCCGCTCTCTCTCTCTCGCTGTCTCTCTCTCGCTGTCTGCAGGAGAACTGCCATCTCGACCCAATTGAATTAAACGGCAATTTCCTTCTCTAGTGTAAGATACAGAGTCCTGAAGGAATGAGACAGCTGTAAAGGGTGGGTGGAGGGGTGTATACACAATATTATAAGCAGCCTGTACACTACAATTTGGCGACAATCCAGTTTGAAGCCCCAGGATATTGCCTACCTCATTTAATATATCTGCATCCATATGCCGAAGATGAAGCAAAACATCATCCACCAACCTACGTCTTGGCACAGTAAAATCTCATCTTCCTCCAGAGAAGCCATTGGCAATATTGAGAGTCTGAGATTAGAGAGTAAGAGAGAATATGGATGATACATAAATCTAATTCCAGCCACAGTCATGTTTGCATCATGTTCCATGATGACTTGTAGTTGCAGATCGGGCCTTACCATGCCCTCTTGTAACAGTTGTCTTGTTTACATTCGCGATAAACCATCATATAACTAAGGCGAAGCTGTCTCGTTGAGAAGTGATTTGTATGCAAGGTTATTTTGAAGACTATGATGAAGATGGCGTGTGTTTGGAGACAGATAACTTGTAATTGCAGCACTGCTACTCTCAGCACCAAACTTGAGAACCCTCATCATGTAATATAATAATATTCTAGTAATGGAGAACTCTGAATATAACGTGTGTATCTGTTTTGTACCATTAACGTTATCTTTTATGACACATGATGGTGACATAATTTAACTTATTTTTTTCTTAAAATTCAAACCACGCTCTGGTCATTATTTTCTCTACGTTGTAATGGTGACGGTATGTTAGTGCTCGAGTTATCAATCACTACCTATTGACTGATACACATGTCGGTTAACAGAGAGTAGCTAACACGTGTGTGCTGCAACAAATAAAACATGCTCCCAGATGTGAACAGAATAAAACTATTTTGTTTCCTGACAACTCCAGACGTGATAAGAGACAAATCAGCAAAGTAGAATTAAAAGAAAGATACTAGGTCAAACCGGGCTGTAACATCATCGAACCCTTGAACGGTTTCATTAAGAAACATTGCACTGATACCCCTTGTTTTCGAACCTGGGATTATGCCGTGGGAATCCGGTGTTAATCAGAAAACGTTGAATGTTAAAGGTTTCATATGAATGCCCTCTGTTAGAAAGACTGAATGTGGCGCAACATGCCACGAAACGTATTTGAGAGAGTAATTTCTGTATTGTGACGATAATTGGTCGTTTCGTTTATTTTTTGGTGTCGGGCACGCAAATGGTGCTTTTTGAACACGTTTATCCTGTGGACTGAAACCACAAACCGCGACTGAGCAGTTTCGGATCTAGCGCTACGCTTTCTTTAATGAAAATAACACCTGACTCGAGAAAAATCATTCGAATGTTTGACAGAAAATATTACATCAAACGGCCAATCAAAATTAAGTTTTATGAGAGTACAACTTTCAAATAAACTTACATAATACAAATATGTGTGCTGCGTAGAGACAAACTATTCTGGCACATTTAGTATTATACAATTAGTGATATCATGGTTGGCGCAGATTATTATTTGTAAGATGTTCGTTATTCTTATCTGCATATATTCGCCGTTTTTAAGTCTGCGATAAAAGAAGTTGAACGCATTCTAACTTTGCGGGGTCTAATCGCTTTGTCCTTCGCATTAACTATGCTAGTGTATAAACAAGACGGTTGTAAACACAGGCAAGCACCCCACAGACAAATTCGGTTTCTAACAACAGTAGTTATCTTTCATTTCGTAGATGATTAGTTAGATACTAGTTCAGAGGTGAGAATCATAAGTCCCGCGAGCCTCAAGCTTCAAGAATGAAATCATTCCGGCCCACAGTTAGTTCAGCCATCTAAACATTTCGAAGCAATAAGATTTTCAGTTAAGCTTTGACACGTACGAATTTTTTAAACTATTTAAAACCTGAGATGAGACACAGGGGTATTCTTGGAAGCTATGACGATGGTACTTGAAGATTTCTGTCTTCTGAGTTGTTGCGCCGTGTAGTATGGTGGATGTTTGCCAAAGTTTCAGGGGTCATACTGTCTACACGGCGCAACAACTCAGAAGACAGAAATCTTCATATTCACCGCTGTGAAAATCTCAAACCATACGATGGTACTTGTTATTAATTGTTCCTTTGTTGTATTTAGAGAGTGAAATAATGCCGTTGCTAGACGTCTAAGCAGAGATTTATAAGGTGGCCGTAGAACAGGAAGATTTCCTAACCCTAAAGAGATAGTGGTGATGAAATGGTTGTTGTCGGACAGGTAGATATTTCTGGCATGCGCAGAAAGCCAGGCCGCAGAAAGTGGACTGCACCGGGAAGTAAGAATTCAATCTGCTGGTCTGTAATATAAAGTTTCTGTATCCAACCGCTGACAGAATAGCAGGTCATGACGGCCCTTCGCATTCAGATAACACAGTTTCATTTCGCCCGTTGCCGTCTTTTTGACAGCTTTCATAAAATCTTGCGTGCTACCACATAAATCAACACCCGCCATCAGAAGTGTTGTCCATAATGCTGTAGAAACTTTTCGAATTTTGTTCTTTAATTAATGAGCAGTTTCTGTTGAACGTACTGTTAAAGGGCTGGTACCGGATTTGAATTTAGGCCGCAAAACCTTCACTGACGTATTTAAGTGTTCGCAGTTAGAACTACACCAGGAGAATAAAAGTGACCTTACGGGTCATACATACGTCACTGGAAATAATAATAATAATAATTACATTACATGCTATAATGTAGTAAGTGGCACAGTGGACTTAATTAACATCCTTTAAAGTTACTTACTTTTGTGCTTTGACTGTCAGCAGAGACTGAGATAGCGGTGATGCACGTTCATCTCCCTTCATCTTAAAATACTCAGTTCAAGCCCTTAGCTGGTGGATCAGGTGTGCTGTCATTTGATGATCTCCGATGATTCCAATAACTCAACCGCAATACCAGGGGATGCTCCACTTTACATAATTGATCATTCAATAAGCGAACCGTAATCATTATCAGCAGCTTACTTACAGTTCGATGCGTGTCTGTGTTCAATATATTATGCATCTTCAAGTATAACTCCTACTTGAGGAATTTCACCGTTAGTCAGGCCTATATAACCTTGGCCTTATATATGAAATATTCTGTGATTAAAGCAATGTCGCTACAGTTCAGTTTGGTTGCTTTTGGGGGTTGTAGAGCACAGTTCAATCAGTGATTAACACGATGAAAAGATATTACAATGTGTAAGTGGGAAATATCAGGAAGGGTGCGGTGGTACACTGCTGGGGGTACTAATTGTCCTAGCTTGCAAATCTAAGAATTAAAAGAAAAATAGCTTTTATCTGAGACAGAATAGCCATTGCACCAGACAAAACTCGATTGCAAGTTAAGTGTAATCGTATCGATCCACCCTTCTGGTCACTAAAATTAAAAGAAGTATGTTTGGCTTGTTGATGTATTTATGATTTCAGTGTTGATTTACATATATTTTTGTATCAGTTCATGTTTCTGTGCGTTAATTTTGCGCAGTGTTACTCAATTCGGATGCTATAATATATTTTTACGTGTCAAGTTGACAAGGTGAAACCATATAGATCTATATAAACTATGTAACAATCACTGTACCATTTTATTTGTGCAGTTTTTATGAGATATGGCTCTTACATATTTGTGTCTCGTTAAACGTAAGATTCCTTTTCACTAACGATCCTAAATAAATATAATAGGAGGAGTAGTAATATACAGAGACATACTGACACTGTCTAATGCGCGTTGGTTGTGTTTTGAAAATTGTTTTCGAATTTACTGAGGGTATGAATGATGTTTTTTTAATAAAAATAGGAGTCTTTGTAATGTACTTGCTGCATTAAAGTTCGGAGCAGGCATATTGACTTCCGGGTTTTCATTATGTGAAAACTGGCACATGTAATTAATATTTTATGTTACTTTTATACAATTAAAATTGTATTTATTCATGGTTATTATTTGAAATTCAACAAAAACTTAAATGCAGCTAGTTTTGATTTGTATAAAAACAATTATCAACGTTACTTTATTGCTCAGTAGTTTAATTTTTTTTTTTTTTGACAGAGCTGTCTTAATTTTAAATTATGGAACGGTATTAGAAACGCTGTGGTGTGTGATCATGTAATTATGGTTTCTAGTATTTAGTTTATTAACCTAATTAAGCCCAAACGTGATCAACGTGAAAGGCTGTAATGTAGACGTGTAAATTATTTATTACTGTGTGATAATAGGTCGTCATGTAAGACAAAGCAGTTGGGCCTATGTTTCAGTTCTGAATGCCAAAGAAATTGTCTCTGGAAACGAAGTGTGGCTTTTGGGTGTTTAGGATGTGTACATTTTACTTAATATTTTTAAGAAGTGCATATGAAAATCGCTATGTTTAAAGTGAGATTGAACGAAAAATAGCTGATTTCTTAAAAACTAATAGAGTAAGATTCTATGGTTTGGTTGTTTCGAGCAAAGCGGGAAGGACTATTTTGATTAAGGTTTTCTTCAGTCTCTTTGATGGAATAGCGGGAATTTTCTTAATGTTGGCTGTGATCATTTCTAAATTTCATGCCACTGTTCGTGAATAGTTTTATAAATCTGTCGACGTGAGTGACGTGTTTGTTTGGTAGACCCACAAAATAATGTAAAGAGACGCTCAACTCGGTCACTGCCCAAGACTTAAGAGTTTCCTTGTCACGCAAGTTCCATGACAGAAATGTCTAGGTTCTTCGAGACGACAGCCGATACTCTGTTGAAGGTCACTTCAACTTTGTCCTTTTTTCAAAGTCGAAATATATTCTGCACTTGTCCCAATTTTGGAAAATCATAGGCTTCTAGTACATAAAATTAATTTAAAAATGTTTTGATTATTTTCTATACTTACACGGCCACGTTTAAGAAACTACCTCATATAAATAACCATGAAAATGTGTGTGGGAGTGAAACGAGACTGTGTGTAATGTTAAAGTACGAGAGAAGTTGAAAAGTACGTTTACCAACGTAATAACTTCACTTTGACGTAGTGTTCAATATATCCCATTCGTTTTCCAAGACATTCTCAGCATATTCATGCGGTTGCAATGGTAAAAGTTCGTGTAAGTTTACTCAGGTCTTGATCGTATCATACATTTTGTGACGAATGTGGTTGGATGCCGTGGGGTATAAAAATAAAGGTACAAATTGGCATGAGAATAACAATAACAATTGAACGTTTAGAACAACTGTAATATCGAGAAACAACAATAGATGAGTGCAGCGGTTTGATATTATTATTTGAACATTGTCCGTATGATGGACACCCTGCAGCAATGTTTCCCATTGTGTTGGTAGACCTGTGCTGTTACATACTCAGGGTAGTAGTGGTCACACACACAGGTACACCGAATCGAATTGTTGTGGTGCGATGGATATCTGTGATAACAATTGCAATCAATTTTAATTCATTCAGTAATCATACAGCCAAATTGATGATTAATTTCGTTGTGTTACAACAGATGTACCGCTGTCAATTTGATAAACGGAGGGAGTTCAAAGGAGTAGCCAAAAATTGTAGTAGTTTGTGTGTTTTTGAAGACCTTAGCTTGTTTTACATGCGTAAAGTGACATTATTAATATTTCTCTGGCGATATTTGACTAGCGGCAAAGCATTAATAGTTGTTAGTTAAGTGGTGAACAAAGATTAAAATTCTTATTTCACTTCATGTTTGTACTGCCAAATACACTAAACTCTATCGCATTTATAATTTATAACTTGTGTTGGGCAAGGCCGTGGTCTAGGCAACACGGAGTTTTCCTCCGGGGGCTTCCCCAATTTCTACGTGGCATCCCAACAATTACTCCATTCACACACAGAAGAAGGCAATGGCAAACCACTTCTGGATCATCTGCCAAGAACGTATATGAACAGGTCCCAGTCCGAGAAAAGGATGGAAGGATCCTGTTCATATGGACCTGTCGTCAGACAGAACACTAAATAATAATATAATTGTGTATAAGCACATAAAACGTGGAACATGTGTCTTAGCATGTGAAACCAAATTTAGTTTTTTAGTATTCTGTTTAACGTGTTCCAAAATTGTATAATGGAACAAATTTTGTTGAGTTTTTTATTTAGGAATCTCAATACGATATTACAGGAATGTTATATTGTACAAAATCTTGTCGGTTCCTATTTTTACCGTCCTCTGTGTCTTTCGATTTCAGTGAGGTCTTTTAAGTATGTAACGTTTAACCTTCTCTATGTCAACCGCTGATTCGTCTTTTGGTAAAGCGATTTAGTTAGTATTAACTAACTCCTTATAGGAGAGTCATTGCACAGCTGATAATACGCTCAGGTAGTCAACAAATCCCCCAAAGTTTTATTGAACGCGATGGCTCATTGTGGTGTTCACAAGAGACCGTCTTTATGTTGAATCCTATGAATCAAGTTCACATTCTTCAAACTTGTCTCTCTAAGGTCAATTCTAATATTGTCCTCCCATAAAGATACTGATCCAATAGGAACTAAGAATACAATTTCGAAACCATTACACGAATCTGACAGAGATCTTGGAAATCATGCTGTCATGAATCTGATACCGAAATAACGTTTAGATACAGGCGGTTATAAACAGATTTCCATTCAAGTCCTCGACCAATTGTAAGTTCTGTTAAATAATTTATTCACGTGTATTAGTTACTACATGAGTAGAATTATTAAACACTAAGCACCAAGTTTAAATATAAGGAAACAAATAATCGAACATTGCACAATGAAATATATTGAAGTTGTGCATAAGTACTCTGTTTAAAATACTGTAAGTGTGAGTACTTTGTCGTTAAACTGTAATGTATACAAAATAACCACAAAATCAGACCCAGGCTATATGCCATTCATTCGTCAAGTAAGGAAACTGTGTGATGAATTGTACCCGACATTTCAATGCATCGCTGCAGTGGGTTCACATTAAAGTACAGTTTTCCAGTATTTTCAGACATCCACCGTACCGGACGAAAGCGCCGTGTAGGCAGTCAATCACAGGTTTGTAAGCAGCTTGGTAGCTGTCAGTACGGGAGAGCCAGGCTCCATGTTTAAGTGTGTTCCCGGTCCAGAGTTTCGTCCAGATGCCGAAACAACCCTCATATTCCGGTTTCTACTCAAATCAAATTTTATTTACCCACGCCTATTTCTTTTGTGTAAACGTTTCGTGAATTCTGATATAAGACACTGAAATTTGCACGAAGAGTAACAAATTTAACACCTCAGTACCCTATTAGGTTTAAACAGGATTAAAGATAATTATGAGTACGTTTGATTCTTTGCATGCGATTCGTTTTGATACTTGAATATAGGCCTAATCGTAAGGCGTGCCTTGTTTCAAATAGACGAAGAATGACTTATCCACAAATTTCTACCTTCTAAATTTATGTCTAAAAATGTAAAGATTACCAGTGATGTTGTAACATGTAGCTTAACAGATCGTGAACTATTTTATCCCAGCTGACAATGTGAAAATAAAACTGATGGTGTGAAAATGGTATAATTCCAGTTAAATACTATAGATAAACTCGTCTGTTGTGGAGAGGTAGACGTTTTGTGATCACAGCGTTACAAGACAAATCGCTTCCCATGGAAGCACGGAAACTGTTTAACAAAGTACCACACTGTTATATAAGTATTTGTGTCCTCTTGAAAATCTACTGGGGGTACATTGTCTGTAAACGAGGAGTGAGAGAAAAGTTAAGAGAGATTCCCAGCTGTGTAGGTAAAGGGTTGCTAGGATTAATTGAATGCGGGAGGGGCAGTAATTTCTAAACAAAACAGCGTATTCATCTACCATATCGTATACCAAAACTGTTACCAAACGAGATTGGTTCTGGCTCCCCTGCGGCGTATACCACCCGCAGAGACATGACGTTTCAGTCTCTTGAATTACACTTCCCACCGCAGGTCGCTCATCAAATAACACTTCCTCCTTTACACTTTCGATTTGTGTTCCATTTTTCAATTTGTCACCTATTCGGAAATTAATTTCCTGAAAGTAAAATAATTATTGGTCTTAATCATTTAAAAATTGTCATAATTATACAGCAGACGTGGGAGAGATGAGAAATTCGGGTAGTTCCGTCGTCGGGAACCCTGAGCGGAAATGACTGCTGTGAGATACAGGCCTAGACGACATAATAATACGTGGATCTCAAGGAAATTGTGTGAGAGAATGCAAATTCAATTGAAGTGGCTCAGAATATGGAGAAGTGGCGGCCTCTTGTTAGTTCGGGAATGAACCGTTACGTAGTGCTTTCAGAATCTTTTGAGCCAAGGCAGAGAACAAATTCGGCAGTTACAATAAATGCCTTGTTTTTTAAAGTGTCAAAGTTATTTTGGGAGATCTTATTCTGTAGCGTGATATGTACATATACACGTCTTATATAATTGAAACAACCAATGCGACCCTAAATTCCGGCGAAGTAGTGATTTTTAAAACTAGCACGCGTAGTAGTAATTTCATTCTAGAAGCTGCCAGAATGTCGGACTTGGTCTGTGAAATAACTTTTTCTTCGGTAGTAACGTTTTAACTAACTGTCTGCCACTTGTAGCGAGAAGGGAACTAATTAGTGAAACGAGGCAAAGCCTGAAGCTTTGGTGTCAGGCTGCTTGCCTTCCAGCCAGCAACGTGATATTTTTTTTTCTCTGCGTATGTATGTAGTCGGTGGTTTGTTCCAGGCTTCGCTTGTCCGTCGGGAATGCAAGTTCATGCTTGAAACGGCCGTCACTGCGTTCTTTAATATTAAAGTAAACCGTCACACCGCTTCGGGTTATCGTGCGCTCTGAGATGAAGGGAAGAGACGGATATTTCGGTGTTATTCTAACAGTAACAATTGTTACAGGTATATCTTGTTACTGTTCATACTAAAATGTTATCATCTTGAACTAAAGGATTTAATTCACTCAGTGATTTCAGAACAGAGTCTTAACTCGTTATTACCTTTAAGACATACGTACTGTCCCACGGTAAGGGCTCATGTGAGCGGCTGTATGCAGCTCTCCCCGCTAGTAGCGGCTACTGCCGGGGAAAGTTTTGCCTGCTTTAACATGGAACCCTTTCACACGAGGCTCAGTGAGCTGCAGATCAAGCCAGTCTAGCCAGCGCATTTATACGGGAGAGTCACATTGCGGGGGTGGAAGCTCCAGTAAGTTGTTTGTAATAGGTACTATTAAGTTGGTAACTCTAGCGGAGGGTCATGAGAGCCGAACTCTGAATTGCATATCGGCTCCACATGAGCTGCATACCGGCTCAGTTGAGCCGCTCACGTGTGAAAGCAGTCTAAATGGACTATTTGAGGTGAAGAACACACCGGGGTCGTGCGCGGAAGGATAATGCCGCCAGTGACGTCAGAGACATGTGATAAAAATTTCAGAGCAATTTAGTCTCAGATGCTTGTTTGTGATTTGTTTAATTTTCTTTGTTTTATGTTAACGGAGTACAAAAAGTTTCAGCATCAATATTGTACTATTAAAAATCATTTATTTGGATAATTGAGTTATTTGTACAACATTTAATTGAAATTAACGGGGTTTTTTGATTTACAAGCTAAAATCAAGTAACGATGCTTTAAGATGACAGCAGTTGATATTCTAATTTATACGCGGTTCTGAGAATCATGTAACTAGAGGGCAGGGTAAAGGACGACTGACCTGAAACTGATTCATCTTAGGAACACCGACTCAGTTAATAGTTTCATTATGCGCATTACATTTATATTTTATATTGTATCGTTTACCAAACTTTCTTTTGTTTGTATCCTGTTTATTTACTTATTCCGTGGCTCTACAGTCCTTGAAGAACTTTGACCACCTAGTACATTTCCCTCCATTGCACTCTGTCCATTGCGTCCGTCCCACTTGTCTTCACAACGAACTTCATCATGACGCCCTGGACGCCATCTTGCCATTTTTTATTAGGTATGCTCTTTCTTCTACATCCGCCAAGATTTCCTTCCATTCTGTGTCCTTTGTTCGTTCCATGTACATGGGCTAGCCATCATAATCTTAATTTTCTTGTTACGAAGTCCAGGCCCTGACACATAGAGTACAGATTACTTTTGTTTTCCATTCTTTTCTTTTATTTACAGGTTGTTAGGTACGTTGTTGCTTTTAAATACTATTTGAATAAAGAAGAGTAAAAAAAAATACTAACCGGTGTTAACACAATGCACATCAGAATTTCAAAGGACAATAAAAAGCAATGCTTTTTCCGGTAGTTATTGGTAATTAATGAGAAGAATATTTATCATTATGTTTTCCTAGATTTGAATTTTCAATTCACAATCTAGTTAACATATTTTTACCCTGAGTTTATAATTAAATTCGCAACTTAATTAATATTTCACTAAATGTAATGTGGGAGTAACTTCTCAAGCGTGAAAGATTTAACTCGTAGCAAAATTAATTATAGAAAATTGAAGTATGTTTATTTTTTAATAACCGCTTACATTTGGTCTGTTCTCTGAAATTTCTAACTTCTTCAGTTTGATGGTATGGAAGTCAGTTTTGTGATTTATTGCCATATTATCCTATAAAATTCATAAGCTTCGTGTTAATCAGGTAAATGCGGCAGTGCGTTGACATTCTACATCATTCAAGCCAGCTTACAGCACAGCACTTTAGTTGGATTTATAATATTTAATTATGAAAGTTATTTAACACAGTCGTTGATACAGCGGTGCTAAATAAGAATATAAGAATCTTCTGCTTGTGAATCCAGGCGAACTCTGAATGATTCTGATTAATTTGGAAACTGTGAGGGCGCTCTATGATTAGTTGATCAAGTACGAAATTCCATTCCAATGCTGTTTGTTTAAGTCCTATATAGCGTTTAGTGACTTAATTAATTGTATCATAAGCCAACCGGTGATGTTGAAGCTCCCTTGTGCCTTATGACGAGAGATAATCCCGTTGTTCACTTTATATTTACCTACGGATTATGACAAAATACCTAGCTGAGGTATACAGAAACTTTAATAAATAAAGAAGTAGTTCGTTTCCGTGTGGATGCATACCACTTCCTGTTTATGTTTAATCATATCAGACATGGAAACCGTCAAAAGACACCCACGTCAAGTCGGCGCGCTTAACACTGAAGATGTTTCCGCTTTGTTTCTCTCACCTCTTGAGACCTTTGTGCTCCGTGTTCCGTGCGTCCTCACAGCACATGCCACTCTCCACGTACAATCGAATATTACAGCTGAAGGGAAATGCAATTTCCAATACCACTACACACAATGCATTATGTGAGCGAGAGGACTCGTGCGGAAGAGAGCTAGGGGTGTACAGCAGCTCAGACTTGTCGATGACTAATTATTTTTAGCAACAATTAATATTATAGTTGAAGATTTCTGTCTTCTGGGTTGTTGCGCTGCGTAGTCTTGAATCTCCCTGATGACGGAGGCAGTATGACCTCTGAAACGTTGGTAAACATCGACCAGACTACACAGCGCAACAACCCAGAAGACAGAAATCTTCATACTCATCGCCCTGATGACGGAGGCAGTATGACCTCTGAAACGTTGGTTAACCTCGACCAGACTACACAGCGCAACAACCCAGAAGACAGAAATCTTCATACTCACCGCTGTGAAAACCTCAAATCTTACAATATTATAGTTGTTTGTGCCATAAAAGGAGGCACAATTGCGACATGCTTTAGTATTTTGAATATGTTACTGTTGGCACACGTGAATGTAATCCAGTTTGAATTTCAGTTTTCAAACACTCTCTTTGTGTTTTTGGATCCCAATTTTTTTTTATGATTGTCTGCGCTCTCACACTAAAATCCTTGCCATCTTCACAGTATTTTATTATTTTAGTCACGTCTGATGTGATTTTATGAGTTTTGTGTGTGTATATTCAGGTGCCTTCCACATTAAAAGTTATTAAATAGAAATCTGCCCTTTACTTACAATTCGCAGTGGCTCTGGGGTCCAAATAGCGAAAATAACATGCAATGTGTGTTAAAAGATTTTTGACATAATCATGACTAACTCACAATGTTTTATTTTTGATTATCAAGTTGAAATATTGCAGTGAGATGTTGTCTATGAGAAAAAACTGTCTGAAGATAAAATATTGTTTTGTATAATATGAATTACTTTCATAACTGATTGAGATTTGGGCAGTGAAATACTGAACTGAAAGCGTTATCACTGGATATGACTCGTGCTACAAATGGATAGCCCTGGTTTAGATGACATGAGAGTATAAAATTGTAAGGGAGAGAAGTAATCCAATTTAAATGGAGTTTTCGATTGAATTTGTTTGCATTGGAACAATGTTTGCATTTTTTATCTGTGATGAAACGTAAGGATAATACAAACCAAGTAGCAAATAAACTTCAATTTTTCCTTAAATTTATAAGTACATTCTATTTCCATATCGTTCTCAAATCTACAAGATTTTCCGATATATTGGATAAAGCACGTTTTAAAAAAGATTCTCGTTGCTTCTGTACAGAAGTTTACTGTTTTAACATAGAATAAGGAAATTTAGACAGAAACATCCGCCATACTTAGTTTCTGTTTGTTACCTAATTATACTTTTTACGTATTTTTAATGCTCTGACACTTACCGCTCGTGCAATGTAAGGCACACCCCTATAAATTATATTTTATGTGAATTGTTAATGATACCCTCAAGCTTTTATGGCATTTATAGAAAGTGTCTGCCAAGCTGTGCCTAATGGATGTACCAGGACACAAAATGCTGAAAACGTCAAACATATCTTCGGGTTTTACTGAGCCCAAAGCATTGAGGATGAGAAATAATTGTCCGATTGTGTTCGGAACATGAGAAATTCATACAGAATTTTAATGTTAAAACCTGAAGGAAATATACCAACTTGGAGACCTAGTCTAGATGGGACAGTAACATTGAACGAATCTTAAAGAAATGTCATATTTGTGTTTGGGTTAGACTGATCTAGTTCAAGATAAGGACCAGTGGGCTCAGTTGTGAATAGGATAGTGATAATTCGTCTTCTGCACAACGCCCGAAATTTTAGTGCAGTGTGGTACGCAAAGTCAGTACCTTCTTTGAGTCTTTCGATAAACCAGGTGTGGAACGGTATATCCGACAGACTACATAATTGGCCTTGTACTGATCAACGCTAAAAGTTGTAACAATAGTAATTAAAAAAACCTAAAACACGCATTTTTATTAAAGAGTCGAACAATGCACAATTATTGTTCCTGACGTGCTACAAATTCGAGTACACTAAAAAACCCATTTTATTCCGTAGAGAAGCTGTGAAACTGCTTTAAAAATATTGCTATATCGTATCTTACATGGATAGCGGAAAACTAGAAAAATTATTACCTTGAATGAAATTCAAAACTGAGTATTAGGTTGCCATGAATTTGCATCCGTTGTACGACAGAATACACGTCTTCTTTGTCTTTCTGCCACGTCACTTGTAAATGCGGTGTGACAGCAGAGATAAGCTTCAAGGCCCGATTTATCGGGGAAAACTCACAATTGACGGTTTCTTTTCTGTGTTTCTAAGTGATATATTACTTTGCTCACCACTGAGAATAGTGTTAAGGGAGAATATAAAACAGAAATAACAAAACGAAAAAGATAGTTCCGCGTTTTATATAAATGTTAAATGAATGTCTCCAGAAACAGAACATGCATTTATTCAAATGTCATTTTGACGTTTTCACTGTCTTTCTCTTCTACATGCTACAACACGGAGCACCTGCTCGGGAGCTGAGAACGTTTGAATACCTTACTGTCACCATGAGTATTTCAGACGTCTCCATTTCATATGTGGTGTCATATATCTTAGGTGTGAATATTTAATCCCCTTGTGTGTGAAAGAAACAAAATAATTTTAATTTCGTTATTATTGTTTAGTCATCTGTTCCGCATATCTTTGGTGTTTTATAGTTTTAATTGCAAGAAATAATTATATGTATTTGTAGCGTTTTTAATGGAAATGTTTAAATGTTCTTTGCACAGAACGTAACGCTGAAAAGGATGACGAATCTGTTCACCTCACGTTCTGTGCTTAGATGAACGAATTAATTTACAGAGGGAACAAATGGACGTGGAAATTTTTTGATAACACCCATGCAAATGGCGAATTTAAATCCACATATTCATAAATAGTAACTGGCTTTCTCAAGTGTGAATTTAGGACAAGGAAACGACTGTTCTGAACTTTATCAGTCATGCTTCGTAACTACAAGAACATATGAAACGTTCGGAGATAGGAAGAAGACATAGTTAGGAAGGGTGGACGACATGTTTGGGGAAAATTAAATTATGTCCGGTGAGGTGATTCTCTTAGTGGAGTGTTCCAAGTCCTGAACGGTTAATTTGCTACTGTTGGTGCCTTTGCTAAAATGAAGACGCTAATAACAAAACTAATGCGTTCTGCTATTGGGAAAAGGGAACTCGTTATCAGGGTTACCCAAAGAAGAGGAATTATGTTTCCATAAGTCTAACTAACCAAATCCACTTTGGCTTCAGAGATGCTAAACCACTACGTATAATCCTCTCTATTCTCCATCTGTTATGACAGACATGAGTTGGGTGGGATTCTTCAATGATACTCAAGTAGAAAAAACACATAATTTAGTATTTGTTACTGAACAAATAGTAATAAATTACTAAAATCGCGTGTTATATAGGCAAAACACGTTTATTTAACATTTTTAAGTGATCCAATTTAAATCATGACCTCTCTTAAGCGTCGTTACCACACAGACAAATCGTTGATTCAGGACTCGAATTTGACCATTTAGGGCTATGTCCAATTATTTGTCCCTGGGGAAATCGCTACAAACATAAACTATGTTAGTGGAATTGTGCCGTTACTTTTGTACACTAAGTCAGCAAGGACAGGAGTACTGGAGAGACACATTTGTCAGCGTCATTTCACCGCACCCAGTGACGTATATGTTTTTCTGTCACCATCCTGATGACTACGTTGTCTGAAATCCGATAAAAGTCATCAGTGACATTTTTTCTTGTAAATGAGTCGTTTCTTTGCCAAGCATGGCCGACAGAATGTAATCTTCATTGTATTGCCTTTCTTCTTAAAACACATTAGATCTTCAGAAAAAAATACGTATATACCTACTTCCGCAGTGAATCTAGGGAAAGGGTGATGTTTTCTTGAACGAAACTCTTGGTGATCCGAAGTCCGAAATTCGTTATTTAAATTTATGAAGCTGTTGTAGCTAATATTCATTACGTTTTGGTAGGAACGTGTGTTACAAAAACTTAGAAACTATCTTCAGACTCACCGCTGTGAAAACCTCAAATCATACAAATTTTATAATGAAATATGAATCTAAGAGAGGTCACATAAATGGCTGATAAATGACAGCACAAAACGAAGAACTTAGAGATTTATTTAGATATACATTTATTGCAAAAGATCAGTATATATCAAACAGAATTTTAGTAAGTTATTTTGTATAGTTTTTAATAGTGGCCTGATGCTTTAGTGAAACTACAGTATAAAATATATATCTGGAAACGAAGAGCATAGGAAAATATTATGACCTGTTTGACAAATGAACCAAGGTAAAAATTTAGGTCATTGCGTAATGTGGAAATTAGGATCTGTACAGAGTACCTGGTTCTTTTAGATTAATTAAGTATAGGAAAATGCAGTAGGGTGGACAGATGAGTAGGAGTACACAAGACGCGCGTACAAAATATTGATGTGGAAACCTTTTCATCTCAACCACCTGAAACAAAAAGAAGAATATGGCGTTATTATCATTAAGATGGACCTTAAGGACAAGGGTCCACGGCTATATGTTGTGTGGGAAAGGCTTAGAATCGTTTGTCTTGCTGTTAGAAGTGTTTAATGTCCTTGTCCAACAGATGGAAAATTGGATAGTAGAAGTCACAGTTCCAGAGACTGCTTTGTTGTTAATGTGTTTTTAATATGTGACTTTGACACATGCTGTATACGAATATTTGTGTGCATGTGTACGGAGAATAAGAGGAAGACAGGTGCTGATAGAAAATTAACAAGGAAACCTACTGCAATGCACGCATCATAAAATACGTTGTGCAAACTAGAATGTGGATAGCCGAGGAAGATTTCAGATTTTACATCAAGTTTTCAGTTAAACTTTTTGAATCACGCGGCCCATATAACTAATATATAAGAATTTATTTCCTTTTAGCCAGTTACATTTCTTCCGTTGATTTGTCCTGACTGTTCTTTTATATAGACTACATATATAAAATTGTCTCTGTTTTAACAGGAATATTGGGACAACTTGGCATACTATAGATGACGACAAGAGTGTTTCATATACGGACGGGCAGAAATAAGAATTAAAGTGCGGCACTTCATGTCACTATTAATGAAATATTATATAATACACTCACCTCATCGTTTTTGAAATTGTTCAATAACTTATCGTTATCTTACTTGAAAGTACACACAGATACACTTTATTCGAAAGGAAACCGAAATTTATGTCTGGAGGAAGACTAGAAGATCGATAGGTTTAACTAATCTTCTTCAGTTTTAACCTGACAGATGACGAAATAAATTCACCGCAGGCAATTCGGCCTGTTGATCGTCCTTGAATTCAACAGACGCACAGCGTCTGACTACGATCACAAAAGAGTAAATTCGCGATGCTGGATATTTCCGAGGGAGGAAACCGAACATGCAGGCCGAACTCGTGACGTGTATCGCAGCTTTGTAAATCTGTTGCGTGAGTACAATAGAACGGAAATGAAGTGACCCTTTTAAAATCGTAATCAAGTACGAAACGTATTCTACAGTATATTTTTTAAGCACATAAACGCTTAATTATAGTTCTTCTGCTTACTGGAATTTAATGAAAGAAAATATTGCGCTCTGTAGGATGTCGCTGTGGTACAGACCTTGGCAAAAAAGGATATACCGAAGGAATTTCCCAGAGGCAGGATCATTTTGAAGAGGGCAATGGGATGGTATTGACCAGGTAGAGCAAACACTTCGAAAATATTCTCTTCGCTCTCTAGTGAATGAGGCATCAGTATCTCTGAAACGTCGATAAATACCTACCAGACTACACGGAGCTACAACCCAGAAGACAGCCGGATATCAATGTTTGGGAGAAACATACTTCCTCCTTCGTCTCAGTTGAACAATAATTATTGACCATATGATCTAATAAAATGATAATCGTTGTTCTTGTAGGTTATAATCTATTGTTGGCTCGTAGGTAGGCACTAACGTTTCGAAGAAAGATGCATTTCAGCCCTGAAGATGGAGACAGTACGTTTTCTCCGCAAGGCTGGTGTCTACCAACGAGGCCATATGACGTCACAACCCATAGGACATCGTCAACTTCACCTCCGTGAGAACCTCAAATCAAACCTAATGAGATTAAATCAGAGATATTAAGGTTTATTGCATTTATTAACCGACATTTAAATAGTAGTGGATGAATAAATGTGGACATCAATTGTATTATTTCTGATATGAATTAACCCCTGATTAGAATATATTATGGTCAAAAGTTCTGTAGTTTCCATCCTTCCAATAACTGTTACGAAATCCCAATGGACCCATCGTTTAAAGTAAACGTTTTGTAAATGATGATGCAAAATGTTCGCCATTTTCAGTCTGTTGAAGTTATTGATTTTGTAATTACACGTTAATATGTGCTTCCCAAGAATGCATTATGTGTACAGACTTTACTGTTACCCTCTGACAGAAAAATATAGATCCATGCGCAGGTAATATATCAGACTAAAAGTAATTACATCTAATAACTCTGGTAACTCGTTATTTGAGACTCCGTCAGTTCATGTGTCTCGTCTTAGCGAGATTAACTTACAGTGGTAAGTTATTCCTGTGCCCAGGTGCCATAGGGAATATGGGTACAGTTAAAACTCCACACACTGTTAACCTCGAAACCTGATACGAATCAGCTTCACTCACCGGCTGCTTTATCCCAGGGGAAATAGCCCCTAGTAGCAATCGGATATCTGGCTGGTGTGGTCACTGAGACGGTCTGGACGTGATGGTGAAGAATAAACAGAAATTTGATTCTGACGGGAATCGATATCCGGTCGTAAGTCAGTAGCCAGTAACTTAACTCTCTGAGATGTACTTTTACCTTATTAGCCTACTTACCTTATTTTTTCGAGAGATCTCGGGTTCAGATGTGGAACCGCAGCCTTGCTATCCCGACTTACGTCTTCCGTTAAGGCAACTGTTGGAATACTGGGTTATTTTAAATTAAGAAACTTCAGCCTCCTTCCGCATCCTTCCCAACTCATTAATCAGTGTTATACAGATTGAGCTACTGACTGTCTCGTTAAATAAATAGGCGGGTATAGTCTTATGGTATCGTGTTCTTGTATTTTGAGCCCTTAAACGCTTGAAACACTGCCTTTCTATTGTTTCTGTGCAGACTGACGAAGATTATCTTTGTCCTTTGGCCCTGCAGAGTAGGTACCCTCTTCAGATCTTGCCTGAAAAACACAGAGCCAGTCTGCAAAATGTGATGACTCAGAATTTGTATAATTTGTATCAGTAAACAACAATGTATAATGTCGAACTAAAGCGCTATAATAATACTAATACATAGTTGTTACGTAACTTTAAAGTGCCGTTTATATGAAGAAAGTGACATTAGCCACCGACCCATCGACTTTCTAAAAGTGAACATGACGGCCTCCCGAAATTCCGAGATGGGGTCAATGCTGATGTTATTTATTGAAGATTGTTCATACATTTGTGAATAACATACAACAACTATTGAATAGTAGAAAGTTTGTGAGTAAAGTTTTATATCGAAAGAGATGGAGGACAAGTCCAAATTCTGTGTGTGATACTGTTCAAACCTACATTCATTATAAAGTAGACGACTTTGAAGTTATATAAGTAAATGTAGTGTATTCTGAAGATGACTGTCTTCTGGGATTTTGCCCCATGTCGTCTGGTAGAAGTTAACCGACGTTTCAGAGATGCTTGCTGCCTCCATATTCGGAGCGGCCAGATAAGAATCTGAAATCTCATCGTATATATTCCGGTTGTATACCAGAGGAAATTTGGGCTGTACACGAAATGGATTCATAAGTGACACGATTATTAGTTTATAGTTTTTGACAACCTGTTGATATTGAAATTATTTAAAGGAAAGTAGGGTCAGTAAGTTTTGAAAACAAGTTCGGTGTTCACTTGTAGGTCTTTATAAAACGTACTGTACATTCGATTGGCTAGCCCTCTAACGTTATCATCAACTACCGTATATGAATCAGTGCTGGAACGCGTGCTTTTTCTGTCCATATATAGCTCCTGTCTCTAGTTACATCCCCCTCGCCAATACCACCCACTGTTCTTTTTTAATATATATACATACATACATACATACACACACATGTAGTTGTCACTTTTTGTAGACCATCAGCATGTAGCCATCGCTGTCGATATATGTATTGTGTGTTGAGAATTATAGACTGGATGCTAGGATGAGAAGAGGGGGTAGGATCTATACACACGCAACATTACGATACACTCATTGTTCGCAGGATTTTGTGGTACTACACTTTCTGACACACGTGAATTTGCGATGTGTGCACCCACTACAGTACGAGATGTTATGTCTCATCGATGCTTGTCGCGTAATTGTTCATTTTTGTATATAGGATCTATTTAACTCATAACGTAAACAAGAATGGTTAATTGAAGCGTGTTATTTACTACGTATAAGCTATATTCAATAACAGCTGTAATGAAGCTCAATTCTGAAAGTTTGTAACGATGGTGCGTTGTTGAAGTAAACTGTTTTATGAATATTATTCATCGTCCAAGACTGAATAAAATCAATGAAAACCACGACGTTTCGAACATGGAATCGATAGAGCTAATACAAGGAGTCTGCACACATGGCTTTACTAGCCAAACCCATCAGCCAACCTAGTCTTGATATACCTCTTATTTAGATTCCTGTTATCTCAGAAGAGGTCAAATTGTTGCAACATAGTTCAGCTTGATGTTGCATGGAGATTTTCTATCCTTATGAGTCATTGTCTTCTTGAGCCTTTGGCACTTCGATTGTTAGACTATGTATTTTTCTACTTGTTCTGCAGTTTTTTTTCCAATTTTTATCATTTTCCATTCTTTTGGTGTTTAAAAAATGTCCGGACATAGGGATTAGCTCTATCGAGCGGGCCCAACAGAGTAGGTTTTACCTGAAGATGGAGATAGACTCCCATCTTCGAAACGTCGTGGTTTCTGTTGATTTCATTTAGTCTTTGACAATGAATAATATCCATAAAACAGTTTACTTCAGCTGTGATGAAAGTTTGCGTTTCTCCGCCCATTTTAAATGCTATGTTCATATAAAAGGCTTTAGGTTATTGTTTTAATACGGGATTATGTTGCATAATTTTGTCCCTTTTACGTTATTTCCAAGTTAATTAATTTTAACTGTGTAGTCTTGCTAACAGAGCTCATAAATTCGTTTTACAAACAGTGAGACGTCTCCTGGTCATAATAATCTCATTGTGGTGCTGCTTTTATAGACCACCGTTTTCTGTATAATAATACTTTGATGATACAGCGTATTTTGCAGGTAACAATACCAATATTTAGGTATATTTAATGTCTTGTATATGTTACTTTCATGTTTACGTGAGGGATATACAGAGGTTTTAAAATAAAATCTATGTTCATAAGCTACTGGGGTGTTTATTTTCTCTGGGACTGTACCACAAATACATCGAAAATTGCCAGAACTTGTGTAGATGAACTCCTATAATCTTTCTATACGATAAGTATGGATACGACTCTGAAACTTTGTCGTTGGAGAATGAGAGAGACCGAGCGTAATTGAGAACAAAGTACTGTGGAGAATATTTGGACGTAACAGAGAAAGTAACAAGGCTGTTTGAAATGAAGAGAGCTTTATAATTTTGCTCCACGAGATATCAGGTTTAACAGATCAATGAGATATCTAACACGAGTGAAGCAGATTAGAAAGTCTTAGGGACTTTGCTAAAGAAATCCTGAAGGGATGAGACCTCTTGGAAGACTATGTGGATGTATTAAAACTAATGTTTCTGAACGGCGTGGATACGATTTTACTACACAAGAAACGTCTGGTGGTGGGAATTAGCAAACACGGCAACAAACGAAACCATCGTGTACCGTAAAAGTAGACGATTATGGAGGCAGCAAGGACTTCTGAAACGTCGGTAAACTCCTACCAGACTACATGGCGCAACGACCCAGAAGACAGAAATCTTCATACTAAGAATCGCCCTGATGATGGAGGCAGTATGACCTCTGAAACGTCGGTAAACGTCTACCAGACTACACGGCGCAACAACCCAGAAGACAGAAATCTTCATACTAAGAATCGCCCTGATGATGGAGGCAGTATGACCTCTGAAACGTCGGTAAACGTCTACCAGACTACACGGCGCAACAACCCAGAAGACAGAAATCTTCATACTCACCGCCGTGAAAACCTCAAATCCGCTATACACCTTTGTTACCACCTTGTGCTTAGTGGGAGCCCAATTAGTAGCTTTGATTCTAAAGCGCGTTTGGAAATTACAGTCTGCTGAAAGCTTAGTTTCCACTACTATAAAGACGCGAGAACTGGGAGGGTCTAGGATGGTGTGATTATTCTGATATTTTCTGAAAACTCCGAATAAACAAATAATTTCGTCTGTGAGAGTCAGAAACACATAATTTCAATTTTTGTCCTTAACAACAACAATATCTCTTTCATGCAAGATACATCATTCACATGAATAAGACTGTTCACTCGCATTTAAATACCCCAAGTTCCTGTGAAATGCGTCGGATGTGCTAAGTAAGGATTCATGAATGAATACACATTACTAATTATGCAAGTCTGTTCTGTATGTTTCAAAGGCAACAGAATCAAGGGTCGTATTTACAGCGAAACTCAGATGGCCTAAACCAATTAGTTTGTGTTCATTCAAAGTTGTGTATATGTTTATAGGGACGTATTTATACCTATATATACACGTATTATAATTAACAATGATACGATTTTGTTCTGTAAATATTCATGTGTTATAGAGAAATATTCGGTGTTTGAATTATGTCAGAGTGAATATCGGAAAATAATATGCAACCAGAAAGCTGTTGTCAGTTTTATTATGGAAGTGATCGAATATGAGGAAACAAAGCTGTAACTAAGGTTCTGTATGGAGTCTGTGACGTTGATGCTGGTGTTTAAATAACTAAATAACCGTCAATATGTCTCTGAAACACTTATTCGTAGTCATTAATCGGGCTAAGACATTTTGTTATCTGAAAACCATCACGCTAATGGAGTTTCAGAAGAGAAACCACAAAAAACGCTTCCGAGATAGAAAGGTAATTTGACCCTTTTTGTGAAAATATTGCGCTGGAAATTCCGGAATATGAATGTAAAACATCAAGCTCAGCTGACTCTCTCTGTTGACCGTACCCCATCCACTACACGTATCTGCCATCTTGTAATTCCAGCATTGTTTAGCGTACGGACAATTTCCCTTGACGGCATTAACCAAGCGTGCACTTGCTGGTTAAATGCTGGAATTTCGCTCCAAAGCCCCTTCGTTGCTTGATGAGTTCTCTGTGAAGGAGGTGGAGAAATGGCCCTCCATGTTCTGCTTTTAAGGAGTGTTAGATAACACAATTGAACATTGCGTATATATGCAGTGATTTGTGTGTTTTACTTAAGATATGGGTTCACTGAATTACAATACGAAACTAGGAATCGAAATTTTAAATTCGGTGTCTGACACGACTCCACTCCACAAAAGGAGTGTGCAGTTGATTTGCATAAAATTTCATAACACTCTGAGTCACATAAACATAGAGTAGCAGGGTAGTCTAATTTTATTCTCTTTTTTATAATTAAATTATTCTTTCCGTAAATCTGACGCTTTTAATTTAGTTTCAACTCTCGGCACGATGTACTTTGTGTTAAAAGCAAGACTATATCTTTCTTTGTTCTATATTTCCTCATTAATTCCAATTAAAATTATTGTAGTGTAGCTTATGTGGGCTTTAATTTCACATAGTTTTTCAGGAATCAACAGCTTAAAGCTTTTATTCAGAATACAGGAAGACGCAGATTAATAAACATACAGCTTGTTTTAAAACATACTTTTTATCATTAGTATGATTTGTTCCATTTTCCTATAATCGAGATGTGTCTTGGACTTGAATATTGTAATAGTTTTGTGCATATCGGGCGGGGCGAAAATGACTTTTTGTTTGTGAAATTGAACGTCTCATCGGATTTGAATGAAACTCGTAAGCTGTGAAGAATATAATCAGCGTTTCACTTCCAGTAATGTGTGTGTGTATTTGCGTGCTTGTCTTTTAAAATTATGTGTCAAAAGTGGGGAGAAAATATTATAGCCCAATATACTTTTTAATAGCTGCTACTAGAACATGATCACTACCACAACTTCGACCATGTTGTTCGCAGTATTACGTCACAAATTTTTATTGTTATGGGACACAAAGCCACTACTATTATTCCCCAAGCATTTTAACTTTTCGGGCACTATACAAGTATTTATATAAAATCGAAAGAAGTGCTTTTAAAATTCGTAAAATTGGCCACTTTACTACAGTAACTTCACATTTTTTCCTGCACTTAACTCGTGTTTAAATTTATATTTGTTTGACGCAGACTTGAACTCTTTCAAAGAACGAATTTTGCTTTATTTCATGTCTGGTAGGAGAAAGTCCGAGAGAGTGCCATCGCCCCGTGATGTCTCGCTCACACATTCATGAATGTTTCATCAACGATAGCTCAGCGAAGGCGTGTCTGCCTCGCTTTGTTGCCTCAACTGCCCAGCTACTCAGCCTTCCTTGCCTCACTGACACATATAACTGCGTGACGCTTCGACTATCGCAACATTCGCTTCAAAATTTGATTTCTGCATGAGCGATTTTAATAATCTTGCATCATTAATGTCGAAACATGAAAAATATTAAAGAATTTCTTTTGCGTGTTTTAAGCGCAAAGCGTGATTCAGAATTAAATATGTAATTCTGTCCCCAATTATCTAATAATAATTGAAGTAACAGGAATGGTTATTCTCAGTAAGCATATTCCAAGTTTATAGAACTGGATGTGCAACTGGGAAAGTCATATATACACTAATGCTTCTAATTTTGAAACAAGATCGGAAAAGTACGCATTTTCGGGTACACAAATTCTTGCATCACATCAGGACGAAAGTCTTCAGCGGGGCAACCGAGGTAATAACAAATTCAATAATGTCAATGTCACATCTTTATGATCAGAGGTCATCGTAGCTTCAAAAGTGTTATAAATGACACCATAGGCAGACATAGACGGGTCTATAAGGAGTTCTTCGCCTAGGCTCAAGCGTGTATAACACCCATAATGATTGAACATATGCTTATATTGATTAATGCTGGATAGCAAAAATTGTATTACTTTTATTCGCCTTCAAATGAAGAGATGCTGCATGTTGATAAGTGACGCGTTAGTGTTTCAGCGGAAATTAATAGTTAAACCTTCCCGGAGAGATGAGTTTCTGATAAAGGAATATACCTTTGGATGTAGCGTGTGAGTCAGGCTGCTGGTGTTAGACCCATGTGTCCAAGCACAACACATTTCAAATTCTAGAACAAAATGAAACAGAGACAGCGCAGCAGATATAACTGTACCATAATTCTTTTTTTTTCAGTTTTGCTAGGCCCGTTAATTATAGAGGGGTTTGTGGTAAGAACAATGTCCCGCAACCTGTGTGCCGCAAAATTTGTACGAAATCGTATTTCGAACTTGGTAGTTAGAAAAACACACATTAATTCATCATAGATTATTGTTTTTAACGTGTTATGTTTTGTTTTCATATGCCTTTATTCTTACGGGGTAAGGATTTACATGTAGATACATGGTCATTTGTACCCGTTTTCGTTAGGCGAAATTTTATGGCGTACCGTCATGTGTCTTTGACAAATTAGGGTTTGTCGCTAGTGAAAAGTTTATCGGAACATTTTTTAAACAGATTATAGAAGAAACGGCTGTCATCTGCTGTAAGGTAATTTGCTAATTTATTGCGAATATGTGTGCGGAAAATTATAATATTTAATTAACTACGTTCGGTGATAAAACACTGAACGCAGTGGAGTCCATGAATGAATTTAATATCGTAATAAAGCTTGATATACTACGCAGGATATATATGAAATGTTTACTTTTTAAATGTCTGAATTGAAATTTCTCTGTTTTTGCGAAATGCACATTAAAATATTTCCCCAAATATGTAACTCTCCCTGTTAAATATAAAAATAATCTGTAGTAATAAAAACCATTAATATTAACACCATGTATGCAGAGGTAAATGTCGAATGAATATTGGACGTAGGCCGTATTTAAATATAAATATTTGTTTTCAGCATTTCCTGTGGCTTATTTAACGCGTTCTGAAACATAATTGAAACGTTTTAATTTTATTTCAAGAATTTCTCCGTTGCATGGATAAAATGTTCAGATCTATATGATGAACGTCGACATAATACCTGAACATTATATCCACACAATGGAAAGTTTTGAAACTAAATTATAAGTGTTGAGTTATCTTGTGCAGCGCCTAGAATATACCTGTTTCCCGTATTCATCACTGCATTCATGGCTTTAACCCGAACCAAAACCACAGAACGCACGTAATTGGTATATTTTCTGCTACATAATGTGTCCATTAAAATGTCATAACTAGTTAAGATTTATCTTACTGTTGGGTTTCAATGTGGACGTCATGCTCATAAGAACTATGGAAACTGTCAGTTTTGTAACATTCATTGCCACATTTCATATGTGACATGTGTAGTCCTATCCTGATATAATTCTGACTGAGATTCTAGAGATCTGAATTGGAGATTGGTTAACCAGGGTACTAGTTGTCATTAATTAAAAATGTTAAAATCGGTCTCTACTTATATATTTTGTAGCATTAACGAGTAGAATTGCTGTGCAACTTTGAATTGAGTATTAATAATATCGGGTACCAACAAGTGATTCGTCCTCATGCAATTACATAGTCGTGCAATAGAATATTGTTATATTACATATTAACATTCAGGATACGACAATTTGGGCTGGTTGAAATTTATTAGTTATATATTGTGATTATATTCTGCCGCTTGATCGCTGGGACCGTGGGTTCTAATCCCACTGAAGCCATGGATGTTTGTCTGCGTTCTTCTGTGTCGTGCTGTCCTGTGTACAGGTAGTGGCCTTGCGATGGGCCGATCCCTCGTCTAAGGAGTCCTACCGAATGTCTATAGATCAAGCCAACGAAAAGTTGGGACCCGCAGTGCTCAGGCACTTGAAGAACGGGTCGTTCCCAGTATCCCAGTATATTGTGATTAATACTTTCAACACAATAAAAATATCAAGACTCACAGAAAATGGAATGTTTGAACTGAAACACTGCAAATGGTTGCAGACACAATTATACATGTATTACGTTTAAGAAAATAATGTAAGAATTTAAAAAAAAGTGAAGTGTTTATATTCTTATCCAGTGTAAACTGTATTTGGAGCTTTTCTCTGGCGTGTATATTATTTGGAAGAAGAAGGACATCTTATCGTTTGTTGTTGGAATCATTTTCTTTCCCCAAACTGTTTGTGCTATTATATCATACCAAGTGTAGCGGGAAGACATTATCACAGAGAAAGGGGGTGAGGAAGACAGAGGATGTATGACGCAAAAGGTAGGGCGGGGAGGAGTACGGTTGAGTTGCGCTGAGGAGTATGGGAAGGAGATTTTCCAATTTCCGCAAAAGCTCGTCAAGACTTCTGCCTAGAGTGACGTTCTCAAACTGCGAGTGGAATCTGAATTCGATAAGCTAAAGATTGGATCACTGATTGCTCTGTCGGACCCACACCAGCTGGAGTGTAAAATACCAACAGCTGTGTCGTCCCAGTGCTCTGTGTACTCACACAGTAGAAGCCCAAGGCATGAGGCACATGGGTGGTTACCCCTACCTCAGAAGACTGGAAAATAAAGAGACAAACGTAATTCGGCATGAGTGCTGCAAGTTTAGGCTTACGTATCACAGGTTGTTCTAAGACAAACAGTGAATTAACATGGCGAAATTGGGGCAATGATATTGCTCTTAAACCAAATATTTTTTTTGTCTCAGATCTGAACAGCTTAATGAGAAAAAATTTATCTTCCGTCTCGGACTTGATCTGAGTAAAGAGAATACTTAAGATTTAATGTGGTTTGCAGGGACTCCACCTATTTAACCCAATCATTATTCAGTCACTAGTCATGATTATCTTCTCAAGTAGTTGTATATAACCTTATCTAACATATGCAGTTATATTTGTTTAAATTTTTTAATTTTTCAAAAACTCATACAGGCCACTGTGTTCTATTGCAAATAATTTTGCTTAATTGCATATAAGATCATATATATAAGTAACTATAGAGCCATTAACGCGAATTACAATCAGTTAGAAGATGTTATTTTAAATCCAAACGTTTAGACTTGACGTCATAAGATGATATGCACTGTATTAAATTACATTATATATATATATATATATATGCTTTAAATTAACGTAATTGAAATCTACCCGTTCAATTTATGTTCTCACAGTAACAACATATAATTGTAGACACGTAAATAGATTCGTATTTTTTGCTGTTAAATATTGCTACAGCAAACGGGTTAATTTGTAACTCATATATTACTTTAAATACTACGTTTTTAGTTAGAATTTGCCACACCTGATGACGACATCAAGTGGAAAGATGCTGTGGTTTAAAAATAAAATGATACATTCAGATACATTGTGCGATGTATTGACGGCTGTCTGATTTTATACATTGGTACATGAGAAAATAAAACAGGATTCATAGTACGGAAAGGAAAACAGATGATAGTTATATTCACCTCCGATCCTCCGTTTTCTGTACAGCTCTGACGCGGACTAAACATTTCTACAATGCTTCCTGTAGCTGCACTTTACTTCAAGAACAAATCTCCGCTGTCACTGAACTCAAAATTAAATTACACTGTAGACGCAGTAGTGTAATTGCATCGTATTTATTTTCAGTCTAATATTCTTCATTTCGTTTCACTTCACAATTTCATATCTGTAATATCTGACAGGAGACACTGTTCTAGTAAGGATTCCATAAAATCCACTTTAGTATGAAATTGATGTTAACGATAAATCGGGGACTCTGTTTCTGAAATGATACTTCTTTGTTTCCCTTTGCATGTTAATGTTACTCGCTTTCCTTGTCTCTTATCCCCACATTTACAAAACAAAGCAATACGTACCACCTGATCTTCGGCTCCTCTACGCATTCGGGATGCATTGTTTTCAGTTAACTCTTTGAAGCATCATATGCACCATTATCTTTAGCATTTTATGATTTGAGGTTTTCACAGCGGTGAGTATGAAGATTTCTGTCTTATGTATTGTTGCGCTGTGTAGCATGGTAGATTCATCGCCCTGATGACGGAGGCCGTATGACCTCTGAAACGTTGGTAAACATTGACCAGACTACACAACGCAACAACCCAGAAGACAGAAATATTCATACTCATCGCCCTAATGACGGAGGCAGTATGACCTCTGAAACGTTGGTTGACATCTACCAGACTACACAGCGCAACAACCCAGAAGACAGAAATCTTCATACTAATCGCCCTGATGACGGAGGCAGTATGACCTCAGAAACGTTGGTAAACATCGACCAGACTACACAGCGCAACAACGCAGAAGACAGAAATCTTCATCTTTAGCATTGATTATAAAGGAACAAGGGAGCAAGAAATTTGAACAAAATTTTGATGGGGAAGTCTTTTGGAAGAAGATCACTTCGTAGACAGAGAAGGTTACCATTTACGTGCACGTAGACCTTCCACAATTGGTTTGTGTGTCTGCAGTGCTGATGGATATTATCAAAGATCGTGTCCATTGACCGATTTCTATATCAGCAATATTGAATCTTGGGCTCTGCTACTGGAAAACAAGGCGCTTAGAGAACACCGAATTCTACTTAAATGATACCATTTAACAATTGTAATTTTTCTGTCAAATACTTATCACTTTGTCTTCTCTGATATATATAGAGCCTACTGATTTGTATGTATGTTTGTGTTGAATTTTTGTCTTGTGCACTTCTAGCAAGTGCATAATGTCTCTGAAACTTTACGTGTGTCACAAGATTTTTAGTAGATTCCTTGTGACATGAGCAGTGGCTTAGGTAATAGTATGACAACTTTGGAAACAATTAATAAGAATACCTAGGATGTATCTGTCATATGCAGTAGTTTGCCCTGGAGACAAATATTCCTTCATGGCCTGTTTTATTGAATACAGTTTTTAATATAAAAGAAGCCTAAAAATTAAGCATGTAATTACTGCAATAAGTAATCTAATATTCTTCGCATTAATTTCGATAACATTCATTGTATTAGATTCTACAACAGTAAGTGACATTTTAATAGTTTTATATCTGTGTTATTCACTGTTCTTACAGTCATCTAAATTAATATTGAGTAGTCCATTATTGCTAACTGTTCCGAATAATTGCTGCTTCATTGTAATTAGTTTTGATTTAAACTCGTGGTTCATAATAGAGGAACCGTTGCATGAACTCTGCCATTACTTTCCATAGGCGTACGCTGCAGTCGTATTGAATTGTAAAATCAACATGTGAGATTTCAAATCTGGTTGTTTGTTATTCATTAATGTTGGTCTTAATAACAATTGCAATTGCTGTATTAACAATGATTCATTCGAAAACATGAATGTAGACACTGCATTTTCAGACTTCACGTCTATGGGCTTTTGTGTGACGTGCGTACAATTAGATACATGGCCGAAGCGTCAAAACATAATCTAATATTCACAATTTATCAATGAATTTAAATATGATCATTTAAAGTCTTTAATTCCTTTTGATTGATTAGGGTTAGGTCATTCATAAGGTAGTTTTGACATACGAATATTTTAGTATGCGTATCAAAGTTATGTACATATTTAAGTTTAGTAAACTTGCGGAAGTTAAATATAGAAGTAAATTAAGTTTTATATGTTCTGGCAAAGCAGTTACGTGTTAGTGATACGTATATGAATTTTCTGTCTACTCGTATTTAGCATCTTTCTTAGGACGAGTCCCACTACCTACAAGTTCCCTGATTACTTTAGGATATTCATCGTATGCCTATAGATCAGTTGTGATTCTCGCACCGCTTTTTACTATTACTGATGTTAATTTCAGTGCTGAGTTTTCTGTTTTTCCGAATATGCTCATGGATGTACCCATTAACCTTAACATATGTTACAATCGAAGGCTAAGTCATGCGTAGCAGTGCATGGACACGTGGCATAATCGAACAGGTCTTAGCTGAGGGACTTTATGAAGTTCGTGCCAAGTAATTTTGAAGGTCTTTAGTCAAGCATGTACAATGTTAGGCCAACAGGACAGACTATTGTTTGGAAGCTCGTAGACCTTAAGGTTTTCTCTGAAATTGTTAGAGGTAGGGATTTCAAGTTCAGCGTAACAGACTATTGACTGCACTGCAAAGTATTCACGTGTCAGTCTCATGCGTTGATTGTATGAACAAGTCATGACAACTCTCTGGAAGTGCAGTTGGAATCTTAGTAAAGTTATGAAGCTTCGGCTGTGTCAAGGATGGAGAAGATATTGGTGGCTTTAATGCCTGAAAATCTAGAACAACGCAGAGGGTCTTGCTGCCTTCATCATCAGGGCGACCTCCCTGATTATGGAGGCACTAATTATTACTGAAACGACGGTAAACTTCTACCAGACTACACGGGGTAACAACCCAGAAGACAACCATCTTCAATCTATTTATTCAAAATTAGTAAAAATAAACAAAGCTATGTCAATAATTAATTTTAACAGATCTTCGCTGTCTTAATCAAAGGCAGTTAATGGAACTTTTAATCGACATTGCAACAGATTATGAAGAAAGTATTGTGAAACGACGGCTGACAACGTTTCTCATATTTGCGTCTCCCTTTGAAGTTGACGTTGAAGCAGTGCTCAAGAGATTTAAAATGGAATCTATAGTTATACAGAGTTGTGAAGAAATGAAATAAAAATGTTGGAATGTCTTCAGGAATTTTATGAACTCTAACCAGCCTCAATTAAATATTCCTCGCGCTTACAGATACGACATTGCTTTTACGTAATTGAAAGTAACTCTGTTTATGAACAACTGTTTTGAATATGAAGATTTCGAAATAAAAACTTTAAAGAAACTTCCACACATTTACTTTTGACTAAGTGATACTTCCTCTAGCTTGAAGTGGGACGTTTGTGACCTGATAAAAGACAAGTACTGCTAATCATCGCATCGATTTTGAGTAATTTCAAACCGTTATGTAGAAGTGAGTACATGTAGTAGTTGTAATTAATCGAATTGAATGGGAAATCAAATGCGAATAACACAACAGTAATTTACACAGTTCTGTGTTATGACTTAAAATTAACCCACAATGAGAATCGTGCTGTCCAGTGTGAACCACGCTCTAGAAAGAAGGAACTCTCCCGCCTTAATATGCCAGCCCCACCATCAAACTGCTACGCGGAAGATTGGTAATCTCCAAAGCTGGAAATCTTCTTACTCACAGGCCCTAAAATAGAAAAACAAACCGGTTCATTGTTAAAGCAAAAATGATTTTAATGTCATTACGTGCATAAAGTTATATAGCCTGTCAACGCAAAAATAAAAATATATAGTTTCCAGTAATTAATAACACAAGAATACTAGTTATTGAATTTGTAGAGTATATTCGAAATGATTCATTATATCGTAACCTGATACCGCACAAAAATATTCGTTGTAAAGCAGTCTTTGAAGGTGATACATGCAATGGGGTATTCTCTCAGTATGTGTGTCATGAGCTTGGTACTCTGGTACTGGACCACATTCGGACTTCAGTACCAGTTGTCTGCATTCCTCTTTAACAGTAATAGGAACACACCCATCAGTACTGGAGTAAATGGACCAACAGGTTCCGATAGCACTCGGTGCCTTATAAAATATTTGTTACTGTTGTCAGTTACAATTGGCAGCCCCACATGAATTTGTTATGCGTCGCAAAAAATAACAACTCTGCCTTCAGAGGAATTGATATCTAATCAGCTGCTTATGGTTAATATATGGAAAAACAGCACATAGATTTAGAATAGCAACTGGCTGTGTTGTTTATTAGGCGTGCCAAAATAAGCACCAAAGAAATAAAAGCACGCTGTTAATATGAAATACACGCAGTATATCCAGTGAATTAATTATTTACGATATGACATATTGGAAATAATAATGTTCATAAGCATTTTCGATTATACTTCAAAATTCAATTAGGTGTATGTTAAGTAACGAAACAGATTTCAAACTTATTAACTATTAATAATTGTGGAATCATGATTAACTTCTGTTGAAAACAAAATGATTCGTCACTTTCCTCAAACAAATTTTACGTAGTAACTCTGAAGAACAAAATACAACGACAGCAACAGCAACGACATGTCTCTATTAAAATTTAATTCTCATTTCATTACCTTAATCGAATTTACGGAGGAAGATATAGGGAGCAGATAACAGAATTAAGAAATGCTATTGTACAAATGGAACAAATTGTTATTTTCTCAGGTATGCTGAACCTTAAGTAGAGTATGACCTTTTCAGACGTGATAATTAAACTAAGTAAGGTCCCGAATATCTCCATCCATAAAAATACCATTCTTTCTTTCCTTTCGTTACATTTATCATAATTTATGTGTAAGTACTGACCTGTATGTTTACCAAAGTGCAGTTCGCAGTGACTTTAAATTCGAACGAATTTTAAAAAAAAGCCTTCGTTGTTGTTGAGATTTGCTACAGTAGCGGAGCCTTTTTGCAGTTTCGCTAATTAATAATAAGGCAAAAATTTATTGATCTAGTCGATGCAGAGACGAAAGTCAGTAGAAATTGTATTGTTTTTAAAAACGGTAAATTCGCACTCGAGAGATGTTGGGTTTGAATAGCGATCCTGGGACCGATTACCCTGATAGTTTTTCTGTGGGTCTTCTCAGGTCCGCCAGTTAATGTTCGGGACAGTACTTTAAATTATGCCATGATCGCTTCCTCCCATATTATTTTCAGTTTATTATAAGATAACCATTTTGTTATTCGACGTTATATAATCTGAGCTGTTCACATAGTCGTTACATAAACCATAAATATGTAAATAATGGAAGAAACTCCAAGTCCGTAAAAAGTCAGACAAAAATTGATGAGGTGGAAAGTGAAAACAGAGTAAGTTCATACATAAATGCAATAGAAGAACAAATAGCAAACTATAGGTAGAAGTGTAGTTAACATTTATAAAGAATGAATTATGGAAATGCAGCACAAGGTCTCAAATATAATCCATAAAAAGGTAACACTTGGAACGTACCAGGATTAAATTGTGTTGTACTAGAGCACGGTTTAGCCTAAACTTTAAGTAAACTTTCTTGGCCTCAAATATGTAAGTGTAATACTTTTCTTAATGTACACATTCATGGCCAAAATCCACCGTTCTTTTCCTGGATTAATATTGTTTTAAATTATCAGTATTATACGTAATTGGATCGAAGAAATTTATGATCTATTTCGTAGGATTGGTGATTAATCACGGCTCGTATGAGGACATTGAAATAACTGTGTATGTTTAGTAGCTGCCTACTGATATATTTCTCGGTACTCTAATGTATGGAAATTGCTATTCCATTCAATACGTAAATACGCATGAACGTAGGTGCAAAATAAACCATTCATATTATCAGTATAAGTCTTTATAGGCCGTGTTGTTGAAACGATCAGAGTTTGTGTTTCAGAAGCTGCTGTGTTACTGAATATTCAACTTGGTCCTTACTCTACATGGTTTACCGCTTTATTTACTGGGGCGGAAACCCTCGCGACTAGCAGCAGGAGAACCTATTGAAACGTGAATGAACATGCTTCTCCAACTTCACGCTTGAGGAAGTGCGATTATTTGAACTGCGCATAGGAAGAAACACTAAAATTAGTTTAATAATTCCTTGCGAAACAGTGCATAATCTCGGAGACAACCGCATGCTGAAGCAACATCTGTTCTCTTATTGCTTGCCACTTGCTTTGATTCTGGTCCTTCTCCTGTCCCTACAACACATAGAAACACGTCTCAGTCCGGAGAGGGATTTGTGACTCTATGGAAACTCAAAGTACCTCGTTCTATGTTCGTGAAATAATAATCTCTGATTCATAGTAGTTATTACAGGAGTGGTAGATAATCATACAAATGGTTGGAAACAGTTTACTTTTTTCACCAGAATCTATGAGTTAATATATTACGTAATAATTAGCTAATAATATTAATATGGTTCGTATTGAACATAAAGTTGGACAAAGCACAATATACAAGTAAAATCTGTAGAAAATGTGTAGATATTTCCGTCCTGCATTGTCTGAAAAAATAGCGACAAGGTCTTCTACGCTATACCCTAGTTCTCAAAAGTAGATATTGCATATAGCCAAATTACAGAACGTAAAATTTAACATACTCTAAAATGAAAACTGTTGTAAATATTATGAATACTGCCTGAATTTATGGTTTCATTCCGCCTCATAATTTATAACAGAAACTAATAATGTGAACACCTCGTAAATGAAAACAAAGTTTTGGAAACACGACTCTGTTTTATAAAAGTTATTACTTGTGATGAATCTGTCTGGAATTCCTATAAAGAATGCTGTTCGATTACGACATCTGTAATATCGCCATTCATAAGAACGCTTGTCACGAAAATAGGTTGTGATTTTTAAGTCATCGTCAAACAAAATGGAAACAAAACTTAGATTAATTTAATTATTAGCAGGCCTTATGATTTATTTATGATCAGATTATTTAAACGTGTTTTATGTATTTATTTGTTATTGCTATTTCGCCCGTTGGTAATTTAAATAATAAGTAAACATTCAGTTCCGAAAACTCTTCCTTTCTTCAGCAGGTTATAATGTTGTCTATGACATTTGGACTATGTTTTCTGGTAGTTTGTATTTTTGTATTTCGCTTTTGATTTGTGAGGTGCGTCATGCATATATATCATACATTTTTTACACTAAGGTTGCTTATTGCACCTCACTAATTCAAGCTGCTAAACTCTACACTGAAGATTATTATCACGTGACGGTAAGGGTGCTGTTTGACTCGGAATGAGATCGGATATGTGAGGTTTCTGTTATCTTTTGGTGGTACTGCAACTACATAAACTTGCCTGACTTTTTATTTCGAAACACAGCAAGTGTTGGGAAGAAGTAATGAAGACGCTTCAGATATAACCCCGTATGAACATCTGAGGCTAAAGGTGATTAACCTTTTGAAGCCAAAGTTCATATTGCTAATATTTAAATATTCAATCCATATGTTAAAAAACTCAGCCCATATAAGTTACAAATATCAGTCAGTTGATGTTGTTTCAGGAAATAACCGCTACATACTCCGATAATTATATGTCATCCACAAATACACTATAAGGGCAGAACGCCAAATTATTGTTGTTACATCAGGCGGTACGTAATATCTTTCACTACGCTTTGAAACGTGAAGTACAATTGAATGAAAGAGACTGTTGAGAATAATTATTGCGGTCTATTTCAAGACAAATCCACGGTTTTCTTCCTAGGAGATTGATGAACCGATACTTTCAGGTTCCCGGTGGAGACAGGTTTACTGATTCTCTGTTCATTTCCTAGGTTCTGTAACTTTGAATGGTAAACTAATATACTAATATTAAAAAGTGCAGATCATTTGCTGTTGTATGTGAAGCAAGTAGCATATCGTCACAGGAAAGTGCAGAGTGATACGAAGATACATCGATTGATAACGAGGTTTCGTCTCCCAGAAGGTGGTGGATATTTTCAGGATGGGTTGTAAAGCTTTTGCGTAAGTTCTTCCTGTGATATAAAAAACATAGCTGAAAATATCAGCTATGTTGGAGTTTGGGTTGCATTTGAAATTCAACTTTCTGTATTAGCAGATCTCTACAAAACTGCGATGTCATTTACCAAATGGAAGTAAGTAATTTCTTATTGTAGTGTCATCCTAAATTACTCCGACATTATATCTTCAGCAGTACCAACACCAAGTTCTGGTGTTTGCAGGAAGTTAAGTTGTCTGAATTAGTAGCAGAGGACTGCTTAGGAGGAGAGAGCATCTTAAATTCCAAGGTAGTTCAGTACGCTTTTGTGTAAAGCAACCTTCTTCTTATGTGTGCTCTCTCTTGAAGTACTATAAGGTAAATGAAGACATTAGACAATGCCACGGTACACATTATTAACGGAATAGTGCTTCTTCGTTCTCTCCACAGCAGAAAGTCGAGCCACACGTGTTAAAATACTGAAGATACTTCAGGAGAGTAATTAACTCACATCGTTAATTTTATTCACATTTCTGACTATACCATCTTCAAACGGCAGCACCGCGGTTTGTCTCTACGGCGTATAGATACGGTGATGAATTAAGTGTTCCTAGTATCATTTTTAGAAAACTGGGTCATTTATTTTGTTGTTGTTTATGTATTCGATTATTTTCGACGTTTTATCAAATGATGACTTATTGTTTTTGAACGAGATATAACTGGGTAGTTGTGGATGTTGAATTTCAGAAGAATATGGTATGAAGAGGTCATGGCCTTGGTACATATCCGTGTCATAGTGTTTCAAGGTAGCGATAGTCAAAGTGTACAAAACCCAAGCCATGCCTCAGTAGGTTTGCGTCGTATTGAATTCAATTTCGGAGTTTCCGTCTGTGTTGCTAGTGTTTCGTATGTGAATAGCAGATTACAATTCTAACACGTGAGCATAGTCCTTACAGAAGGCGAGTGGGTGGATTGAAGTAAATTTGAAGATTTTGTTTCAGTGTTTCCCTTTGAATATCGTTGTGGGTATATGAAACAAGCTTTCAGATAGTTGGGACCATGTCCAATATATTTACTCGGTTAGGTCACATGAAGTTCACTGCTCTGCCCATGCTTGCGAAACCAACTCTAAAGGTACTGGTGTTTAAGTTCTGATGTGTAAACGTATTTGTATTTCTGGCCAAGTAAAACTGTAATCACCAACACAATACAGCCATCCTTCGATTTACGATCATATTTACTTCGAAAAGTGTTCTTAAGGTAAAGATTCGTAAATTGAATATGAAATTCATATTAACTTCAGTGCAAAAAATTCTTATTTTTCCACCTGCCCCCAGAATGTTACACAGCATTCTCACACACGTATTATGATACTATTGTTATAAAAATGAGAATAATATAACTTTCATATAATACTTCGTACCTATTTAACCCTGTAAAGCACTGTTTTTGTGTCAAATCAAAAGTTTACATTGTACACCCGTTACTGTGTAAATATCAGAACTTGCTGTATTCCTCCTCAATGATCAGTAACTAGATGCTCCTACCTTATAGTCTAAGTAAAGAATGCAAGTTGACACACGCTTTGTTTACATTGTGATTTCGATGCAACAGAATTTTTAAAGCAACGTGTTTGAACTCAATTTGTCTCCCAGACCTTTTGCTAATTTGTTTTATTCCTGGGAGTTTCTTTTACATGTGAACCGTGTGACCGTAAGGGACACTACCCTTTTTTATGCGAGAAGGTCTTCTTCTGTTAGCCGAGGCTTCGCCGCTAAACTTTAGCTGTTAAAACTAGAAGTTTAGGTACTGTTTGAGTTATGGTGATAATTTTTTCAGCAAATAAACGCTTAACTTCCCGGTTCTATCGATTTCTCAAGGTAGTTATCATGCTGTAAGAAAGTGAAAACCTATAGGCCTCTATTGAATTGCGAGACAAGATATATATCTACTGAAACACTGACAATTTAAAAATATTATTGCAGCATATTAACATACAATTTTACTCTCTTTTTTAATTTTTATGCAGTTAGTCTAGTTAAAATTTCGCCAAACTGAATATCCTGTAAGACCATTCTTCTTGTTTTTGTTTAATTTTATTTGTTATAAAGCAATTCTCTTGCTATACGGACTTCCAATCCCTACATCTTTCTATTTTATTTTCTCATTTACTCTGACTTTACATTAATGCTTTCCCATTTTCTTCATTAACAATAAGCCATTTTATACTAACTCCCTCATCTCGAATATGTTAAAATAGCTATTCTTCCTTTAGCGCGAGAGAACGATGTAGCTTACATCTGTACACAAACACATTTTTCGGATAAGGTTTGTACTGTGCTCACATTTAAGCAGCTTTTCCTTATATTAATGAGACTGTCATTACAGCACAAAAGTAAAATTCTTTTCCTGCTATCTTGCCTAAACTACTTATGACTTAGATTAACAATTCTGCTCCTTATTACAGAGATCCTGGGTTTGGCCTTAATACTAGCTATTTCGACAGAGGATCTTTTCTGATCTTCTAATCGAAGCTGACGAGATAACATTAAAGTAATAGATCTTAACTTTTAAGTATAAAGTTGTAAGGATGTTAATAGCGAACAGTATATTTTGAAAGTAACAATAACGTTTGTATCCTTTCTTTAGAACCCTGAATTCTGTTAAGCGCGTACTGTCCTCCTGAATGACATTAGTTATTTCCTTATGTAAGACTTCGCCTTAGTAAATGTAGGTCTGCTGTTTGTAATACAGCCTAGGCGTCTGCTACAACTGTCGAGAAAGCCTGGAAGGCGCCTATTAGTGCAATAATATATTTTGCCTCCTGTTATTGTGTGTATGAGCAGGGTACTAGTAGGCAGACCGCAGAACTTTGAAGTTTTCAAGTTGACTTCCTGTAACGGAAGAGCACGTGAAAGTTTGTGAAACTGCCGGCATCAGGAAGGGGTGACGAGTTCGCACTTATAATTACCAATGGATTCGCTCGCTCTTCTGTTAGTCGCCTCTTGCTTGACGACCACGAATGAGAAAAGGAACTTCTTCTTTCTCCAACAGGAAAACTAAAGTTTTAAATTCCTGTGACCGCTGGAAACTCAAGAAGACTTAGATAAGTTCAAAATTTGTGAATCCCGGAGATCAGTTCGCGACGCACAGATATTGGAGAAGAGCTTGCTATTTTATCAGCTGTGATTCTGAACGATAGAATTTGCTAGCCTATAGGCATACAAGCTATCGAAGTAGGATGTGAGTAAATAATATATGCCTAGTATACAGACACATGTTATTATAAAAACAGTCGAGGAGTGGTTGAAATCTATGACTACTTTTTGGAATTAACAATGCTAATCATATATACATATGCCCATGCAATAAAACCATTTGTAGTTCTTTTGTAAAAGTACTTTTTACTTTACGTGTGTTAAGATATTTTACTTTTATTATGAAACGTCCATGTAAAATCCTAAAGATTCAAGATACAGAACTATAATTACATCTCTTTATATGTGTAAATGTTGGTCTCTCATAGACATGGATTATAAAGGTTTGAGAATGTTGTGTGCTAGTGAATAGATGGACTTATGGGAGAGGACGGAAGCTATAATTACGTAATGAGGAACTTTGTAAGTCCTAAATACGATTAATGGTAAGCTTCAGACAAGTAGCACGCATGTAGGAAATGAAAATTGCGTGTGCTATTGTAGTTGATAACTTAAAGGGAAGAAACCACTAGGCAGACCTAGGAGTAGATGGGAGAAGAAATAAAAGTATTTAGGAGAATGGTGACTGGATTTAACTGTCTGAGGATATAGCACATTTCATGGACGTGATAATGCACTTTCTGGCTCTTAAAAGGCAGAGATCTTTATGACAAATCAGCGATAATCAGCTTCTCAGTTCATACTTAAATGTGCCTGATTGAATGTATAGTGTGTTACAAGCAATTCGGAATGCATTTAAATGAAGAACTTCGATGTTCGATTTGAGATTCTTATGTCAATGTTGGTGTCCTGGGTTGAGACTCAGTGTGGACTCACAAGAGGATTTCCTCTTCAGTCTACCCTCACCTTTGGTCTCCGAAAATGGGCGATTCTTTCTCTTCCCAGCCTTCCAATCTCGTTCCTGGTATGGATTCTACCTATTGCATACACAACCTCTTATCAGATCCCAATCCCTTGTCTTTGTTCCGAATTTAGCCTCGAATCTACCCTCTGGTTGGCTTTTTCTCGTTTGACGCATCCCT
>NW_019060172.1:763398-781313 GCF_000696155.1 Zootermopsis nevadensis
CATTTCTTCGTTCTGGTTGGCCACATCCCCCTAACGTATCCCTTCTTCTAACTCTAGGTAAACAGTCCACTTCCTAATACCCCTACTTAAGCCCTGAAAATGGATACAGCAAATTCTTTCTGAAATGTTGTTAAGAATCCACACGGTATCATAAGCCATAAGAACGTAATCGACAATACAAATCTAAGCCTAGTTAAAATACGTTCAACTTTCGTGTCGGCGATGTGGTGTTAGTCGACGTTCACCTACCGAGTTCGGAATCTGGTTGATACGATGACTCTAGTAGTTCGCTCAGGTCAGTGTCCCCTTGTCATGACGTCGTATCAATACAGAGCTATAGTGAAGCTATGGAACAAATGTCTGCATACATTTACAAATAGTGTAGATGGTAGAATATTATCAGGAACTGAGGCCGTAGTTCTGTATTTGTTCACGTCACTGTTTATGACTCTCGTTCCATCGAGGAAAAATAAAGTAAAACCACCCTGAATAACGCTGTGAAATGTCCCAATTAGGACTCTTCTTTGTTTCGTTACCACTCTTAGACTATATAACCTTCTGTTAATTACTACTGAAAAGAGAGAACTGTTTACTTGCTCCTTTGTACTACTATCACGTTAGTGGCTCCAACCGCCATCATTATCCGTTGTACCAACACGCCAATGATGACTTCCGTTTCATGTCTTTGATATACGCATTTTAATGCTGCTCCGAACGCTTTAGTGGCTGGGAATGTTTTTCCTCTGAATGTGTTTCATCTCTGGAGAATCGTAATGAAATGGGAAACTTGTCTCAAAGCTGTTTAATTCGTGGAAGGAATATTGTCGAAGAGAACTTCGTGTATCTAAATAAAACAACCCAACTCGTCTGCTGCATCAAACTTAAGTAGCGCAAATATTAAGAGAATTAATACTGTAAACACAGCTGGATTCAAACGTACTGTTTTACGACTTTCAAGTACTGCAAACGAAGAACGGTGAGATGGGTGCAACATGTAGAACTCAGGGGATAAAAATGTTTAGAATATTTTTTTTTCCGGAAAACCTGACGGAGAGGGAACACTTAGGATTTAGGCATAGATTGAAGGATAAAATCACATTTGATCTTAAAGTAATGGAGTGTGAATTTGTGGACTAGATTAATGTGAAATGGTAATGTTCAGTGGTGAGCTCTTGTGCACGTGTTATATAACTCTGTAGTTTCATAAACGGCGGGAATTTTTTTTGACTAGATGAGTTCAATATTAGTTTTTCGCGAAGGACTCTGCTTTGTAGAGTAAAGAATAGTGACTCTATGGGATTATATAATTTAAAATCTAAATCAGTTAGCCTATATTCCCCTAGAACAACATCTACTCTACACAGTCATATGTCATAATGTAGTCTGCTAGCTCCTTGTTTCATATTCTATTTTTATATTTCGTTATTACGAGCCTCGCTGTTTAGATTGAGGTCAGATCCGGGTACCTCGTACATTTCTTCCTGATCTGCCAACAGTTGTACCACATATAGTGTTGTTTCTTCTTTCGCGACTTTATATAAATGTTGAAGTAGAAGCTTAATATGCGAGTCTACAGATCAGCTTTTAGTGTGTAGACTTGTCTCTTCCAGTGACTCCTACAAGATAATATCTCACTGCAACAAGTGTGAGGAAAATTAACCAATCAACTTTCACACCATTCCCAAAGTTTCAATTAAAACATATATTTATTGGAACAGACTGACAGTAAGTTTCATGTAACAGGTTATGAGGCATCTTATATGCGCCGACAGTAAATTGCCGAGGCATCGTTAGCTTTGCAAGCAGTATTCTTTTAAAATCCCCAACGCTACAGCGTGTTTCTCGAGACTTGCTGTTCTCGGGTTAGATTAGACCCTTCAAGAAACGTTCTTTCATATCATTATGACGTCTGCATGTAAGATTTATACACAATTTATCTCTTTTACTCTGCTCACCCATCCCCTGAAGCTTAAATTAAAAATAACATACGTAATAAAATATAGGCTTTTAAAGAAGGGACCTGAGGAGGCAAAGGCTCACATCGTGCTGTAGGGCCAAAGAAGAAGAAGAAGAAAGGGACTTGGTATGAGGTGGCAATCTCTCTAGTTTTCTTTGTGCTTTGCTTATTGTGACAGGACTTGAGAAACTTCTTCCTGCAACAGCGAGACTGTTGAAGGAAGAAAGAATTGGCAAAGTAATTATAACCCTTCGACTTATGGAGTCCTCTTCTTTTTCAGATTGCAACATTAGTAAAAGCAATTATTTCTTCCTAAACAATACTCTTTTGAATGTTTCTTTTATAGTAGAAATGAAACTTTTAGAAGGATGGAAAGAAATCCTGTCGGATCCATAAGCACTAACAATGACTTTAATATTTATACCTAATAGAACATCGTGCAAACGTTTTGCATTTAATTTATAGGCTTTCTTTGTAAAAAGTTCTCGAATTGAACGCATATATGGAACAGAATACAGACATCATTAAGATCTGCAGCTTTCACGTGAAACAGTTTTTCAATATGTTTATTGTTCTAACGAAATAGGCTTCAACGAAAAATACGTTCTGGTTCTTCACAGTGGTAGCTGTAGTGACAAACTCCAAGACCACTGAGATATGCGGACACATGAAAAGCGCATTTAAAAATGCGTCTTCTGGATTGGAGTTGGCCTTTCCATCCTTGTCATATGTTAACTATCAAGTACAGTGTCCCATGACACTTCAAGGAAACAGAATTGTATGTCTTCTTCTAGTTTAGTATTTGCTGTTAACCTCTGAGATTTATGTGCACACTCTCCTTGTACAAAAGTTCAGTCTCTCTGTGTTATGTCACAGGATCATACACGAACTCGCAAAAGAGTTATTGATCTGAAACCTTTGAGTAGTGTTTATAATGAAATGCATACAAATTATGTAAATATTGCCCTCCTACGTGCATTTGCATACAAATATGTAGGTTACACTTTTCGGAAAATTGAGATGGTTACGTAACCCAATCCCATAAATGTTTTTAATGCCAGATTAAGGGTTCCATGTAAATACAATTACGAAATTATGGCTAAAATATTAGTTCCATTTAATGCTTTTGTCGGGATTTTCTAGTTCCAGAAAACAACATTTAATCAGATAATGTATGCATATGTTTTCAAAGGAAGGGACACAATTTAAGTAATCGCGTGCTAATTTGTAGATTAACCAATAACGTGAAAATTCAGTATGTAAATGGAACCTCAGTGCTGCACTCTACATGTTAGATAATTATGAGTGTCTTTAGCGGAGACACAGATGTCTCCGTCCTCTGGCTTCTCACAAGTCTTGTCTCCTGATTCTCTGTATAGAGATCAAATGTAAATTCGACTTAGAGAAACGTCGATGGTTCTTCTATTCGGTACTTGGACAGGAATAAAACAAGAGAGTTTCTCGGATGGTGGGGAAGGAGGGTGAGAATAGAGAAGAAGATTAGGAGTTGAGAACGAACCCAAGACTTTGAAAGTGCTTAAAAGAATTTCCATTCCATTTTATCCGACCTTTCTAGTTTCCTCATTCTATCTTTCCCCATATATACTTTATAATACATCGTGTTACTCTATTGTTGCAGAACTGTGCCATGTTGCTATGGAAACGTTTTGCTTGTGTATTTTGGCGAATGAAAGCGAACTTAGCGGAGTAATAATACTTTCCTACGTGTTTTCCTTCCTTACGAAACTTCTACACAGTTACGTCGAACTGAAATTGAGAAAAACAAGAAGTCGATAGTTCGAGAGGAGGGGAGTCTGGCTTCAGTCTTCCAAATAGCAATAAGAATCCGAATATTTACTTTACGCGAATAACAAAGCGAGGCACATCTACATATGAGAAGTGAAATCATAACTAAACGAATATATATTGAAATGTTGCGTTGCAGACAGACAGGCTGGATAGTCTTTCATAAGAAGGATCCCATGAACAAACAAACAACTTTAAAAATTGTGTATTCTACTGCTCTCTAACAGTGCAGCAATGTTATAATACGTTTCATCTTGAATTTAGACGTTTTTAGTTCACTTCCAGACGATATTAATTATCTGAAATAATTAACTCTGCTGCCGTACATAATTAATTTCTTGTAGTCTTGCTTGCATTTCCTTCCACATTCTTCCAATTCATTGTTCATTAAGTATGCTGTAGCTCGTCGCTCTGCAGTCTGGCTACTGATATTGTTATTAAATAACCACAAATAGAAATATGTGAAAATTTTCTAGGTGATTTCTTTGTAATAGTCTTTAAATATTTTCAGTCGTACCCGGAAATGGATGGTTAAACTTTTCAGCTGTCTATACTAGGTTTACAAGAATTGCATCACTTGACGTAGGATCTTTGCCTTAAGAACAGTGCTTGTGTGTTTAGCGTCAGCTAACTTCAATGACTAGGAGGCCCCTTTTCATGCTACATAGCCTGTGGTTCCGTCTTCGTACAGCCAGATTTATTTGCATGTCATTTCAGTCTAATAAATGCAGTCCATATCCTCGTACTCTATTCAAGATACGTTTTATTATTTTAGACTCATCTACCGCTAGATCAATGCAACGGTCTCTTCGCTACAAGTTTTCTAGATACAATTTTATATGAATATCTCATGCGGGTTTTACGAAGAATTAAACGTTGGCCTGTTTACTATGAAGCTGTGTAGCTTATCACGGCTTCGTTTAGCATGAAATTATGTAGGGCGGTATGACGTTAAGTAAAAGTACTTAGGATCGCTTTTGGTGTAGCGTGTAGTCTTACTTTTTCAGACATTTTCTGGTTCATAAAATTGCCCTTGTGTTTATATTCCATATAAAATATTTGATTCCATGTTTTATAAAAATCTCGAAATATATACTTGAGTTAATAATCTGTTTTCTTGTCCTGCAGTTTCACTGGAGCAAAGATTTTAGTTGCTAAGAGACCAATAAAAACTTCCTCTTGAATATGAAAGTCTCTTGTAACTTTAAGGTTCATGCACATGGAAGTAAGACGACGGGAGGGAAAACCTGACTGGATACATTGTCGACTGTGTAACAGGAGCAGCATTCCCCTTGTTCCCACGGGAATATTCCTGTTCCTGCGTTTTCCTGAAGACTGTCTTACATTTTGAACCTAACATGACAGTCTTGCTCCGGTACATCTCAGGAGATATTAACCGCCATATTCCCCAGATCACAACACACCCAACCCTTATACAATTACAAAACAGTTCCCAGTAAGGAGTGCTTCAACGTTAATGTTGTTTTTTTATTATTTCTGTTTTATACGTCGGAAAATATAAAATTCTTTCGGTCGATTAGCCGCGTTAATTTTGAGCCATATGCCAACGTCTCCATCTTCAGGGTAAATTTGAGGAGTGGTTAGAAGTGGCGAAAAATGTACTTTCTGCTGACTCCTTAATCTTACCCTAAGATGGGGACAGTCTTCGAAACGTTGGATTTTGACTCATCGAGAAAATGTTATAACGTTAATGCCCTGTGAAAGCATTAAGTCTTACGTGGGAAAATTTGATTATTTGTGTACAATGTGATTGTTAATTTGTTATATATACTTTTAGTAAATTGCAAGTTAAATCTGTCAGTGGTGAAAATGTGCTGCTTAACAAGAATTCCATTAATTTTCTCAAGCTAAATACAGAGATAAAACTTGAAGATGAGACTATGTACAAAGCTTTTGCTCTGTTTTGTGTAATGAATTGTTTACGGTAAAGGGAGTTTACTTATGTAATGCATATTTTACATTTATATTTTCAGTTTTATTACGTTTCTTGATGACGGCCTGTAATGAACAATCGGCTTCATAAAATGTGTGTTGTACCCTGAGTCCCTGCAACAGACATGATTTATTATATTTATACTGATTGATTCTGTATTTTAGTTCTGGCATTACTTAAAATGTAGTAGTTTATAATTATGAAAAATTTTCTTGTTGCATACAATACCAAGATTAGCTTTCTTTGTTGTTATTCGTTTGAGTGATGGGTCATATCGGAACAAAGTGGTAAAAATGAAAAAATTTCCTTTTTTATGTACTTTACTTGGTTCATAGCTGCCTCCCCGTAATCTCTAGAAAAGTTGAATTCTACGAGACACTGTACTGCTTCTCGGGTTAACTTTCATTTAATTGGACTCAAAATGAGGCAAATTGAAATTCATTTCAACCTTAAGGCACGTCTTTGGTCTGCAGTATTATTGCTGCCTGAAGACGTTAGAACAATCTGCGTTGCTGACTGGGTTCGAATTCCTCCTACGGCTCTAACGGTTCTTATCATCGTCAAAAACTTTTGTACCCCAACGACTGCAGGCCATTTCTGAATTTCTTTTTTACACAAAGTTTAGGTTGAATTGTGAATTCCATTTATCTCCGTTACTCTACTCCACGGATACTGGGGTCTCGGGTTCGATTCTCGGCGGTGCCCGAATTTATAACTTGTACTGGGCAAGGCCGTGGTCTAGGCAACACGGAGTTTTTCTCCGGGGGCTTCCCCGGTTTCTCCGTAGCATCCCAACAATTACTCCATTCACACACAGAAGAAGGCAATGGCAAACCACTTCTGGATCATCTGCCAAGAACGTATATGAACAGGTCCCAGTCCGAGAAAAGGATGGAAGGATCCTGTTCATATAGACCTGTCGTCAGACAGAACACTAAATAAAAATAATTACTCCATTCACACACAGACGAAGGCAATGGCAAACCACTTCTGGATCATCTGCCAAGAACGTATATGAACAGGTCCCAGTCCGAGAAAAGGATGGAAGGATCCTGTTCATATGGACCTGTCATCAGACAGAACACTAAATAAAATAAACATAATATGACGTCATTAAGGGTATTTAACTCTCTCATACATTAATTTTATGTGTTACTGTTAGGTGTGAAATTCCTTCCGGTCTTTTAAAACTTTTTTGAGCTTAGGTTGATAAAAGTAAGATAGATTTTAGGTAAAATAAAGATTGGCTAAAATGATGGGCTTTGGTATTACCTGTACTTGATGTTTAGAATTCTGAACTAGAGTTAAGTATTCCTGATTTAGTGTAAATATATAATTTGAGGTGTAAGACAGTAGAATAAGTGTTCTTGAATCATCTCTTCTACTCCATCTGGCACTGATCCCGAACACACACACCCACTTCTCCGACATTCAAAAATCGGAAGATTACAGCAGCACGTTACAGGAGTCCAAAACTTTTCATTTGAAGTCGTGTGCGCTCGCTAGAATGCGAAAATTCTCCAAACTTTGTTGTTCTGTTTCTAACTGTAGCAGTAATCGAACCTAATTGGGGGATTTCAACTTTCACTTTCCTTTCGTTTTGGATGTCAAAAGGTGTCAAGTTATAAAGTGTTTCAAAGGGGACACTAGGACAAATGTCTTTATTCCTTTTTGTTCTTCCACATTCAACTCGTCTCTTTTATTTCCAATAGAATCACAGTGACATTTCAGCTCTTTACGTGATTTCCGGTTCCGGAAAATGACATTTCTCGTTCGATCACCCACTCTGTTTTCTTTCTCTCCCCTCTCCCAATCTCTCCAGAAGGTCTGTTTCTGTCTTGCCGCATTTGTTGAGCCGTCTCAAAAACAATAACCCAACAACAAAAGCTACGATATAACAAGCTTCAGCAGAAAAACTTCGCTGTCGTCCTGGCGACTGTGGTGCAACATGAAACGGCACCCACGAGCAGCACTCAACCTCAGACATCGCCGATATTACGAACTTCTCGTTCCCTGAACTTAAATACCACTCAGAGCGCCGATGTTGGTAACCTGTGTGTGTGTCATTCTTTTCCCTACGTATTTTTTTTTACTTGATTGTGGAAGTTAATTAAGCCTTTTAGTTGTAAAATGCGTTTCATAGTCGAGCGGGATTTTGCCTAAGTTAGCTTACCCGGAGTTTGTTTTCCTTTCTGTGATTTTGCCTTACATCCTTAATAGGGGATTTGTTTTATGTACCAGAACAACAAAGCAGGCACCGACAAAATAACTTCCCACGCGACGGTATTTTCTTCATATTTGGACGTTCATGGAGTTCATAATATACTGTGAATTATTTAAGAATACTGAGGAATTGTTATTGTTGCGAAGAGGCGAGACTGTGTCTTTGGGGAACTGGGCCACTAACGGGCCCCTTGTCTGTCCCTTATATGATATATGAGTGAGGCAGGAGCAGTGGCGGAGTGATACTGACGGGAGAAGACCGAAAGACACGGAGATAAACCTGTCCCACTGCCACATGGACTGGTCTGAGCGGTAACCCGTTCCTCTGCCAAGAGGAGGCAGCGACTAAACGCCTTGCTAAGACACGGTCCATGTTGTGGATCATTTTTCGAGGACACTTTGTTAGGTATTAACATAAGAAATGGAACGAAAGTCAGGACAGCGTTCTCGCAGTACTAAACTAGTTGGAAGTGAGTGAAAGGCTCTCAGTGCAAACTGGAATGCCCTTACATCCTTTTCCGCCATGTTTGTTACTGTTATCACCATAATTAGTAAGCAACAATAATCGTATGAATTAAAGTAGGGCATGTTTATGTTGGTGGCACAAGAGACGATAACACGGACTTCTTTAGAACCTCTTTTCCTGATAGGAACGCAGATATTTGAGTGTTCCTTTTCTCCGCTCTTACACACCCTGGTGTCGGATACAGCAATCAAATGCACAATTCTCTAAGGATTCCTGTGGAAACATATAAAAAGTGAGAAAAGAAAATTTTTGTCGGTGTTGGGTGAGCAAGGGAACTAATACCAATTTTCTTTTTATCTTCACATAGTAGTGAAGAAAGTAGAGCTTCATTCTCAATTACGTGGAAACACAGACGATATCCATTCCATTTTAAAACCTCCTTGGCTATTTCTTTTCTATGGCGAGGCTTCAAAACTAGACTACACTTTCGGGATTTCTTCTTATTCCGCTTTCACTCTTCTGGTTCCTCCAGGCTAAATGAAAGCGAGTGCTTTCCAGCTATAACTTGGTCGAATAAAGTCAGTTCTCCTCCTTACCATCCGTGTGTCTCCATTTTCCTTTCTAGCATCAGAAACTCTCTCAGAGAACTTCGGATTCCTTATTCTGCTACCAGCATTTCACAGAGAGGTTTTTCTTCTCTTCATGTTTCCTATCATTGCTTGTGTGTGCTGTTTTTGCCTGGAATTTTTCTGGACGCTACCCACAAACCTGTCAGAGACGTGTGTCGCGTCGTTGTTTCCTGTCACAGTTTTCTCTTGTCCTGCCTTCCTCACTCCTGCCTCTTCTCCTTTGCCAATGTAGGCCTACGCGTCTGTCTCTCATACACTCCTTTTCCTAAAAGCCCATCGGTGACTGGCAGTCAATTCAATAAACTTTGGGCTCTACCGCTGGTGTCTTTTATTTGTCTGGTATATATTCTGTGTTTAACGCCCGCCACCTTCTGTACCTCAGAGTCTTCACGTTGACAAATTCTACTGTTCGGCTGTGAACAGTACAATAGTTTTACGAAAAAAAAAGAAACGTTAAATCTCCATTGATATTGATTCCGTTTTGTGAGTCAATACAGACGTTGACTATTGGAATATAATGTTTTTATTCTTCTCTAATATCCAGGCATCAAACTTTGAAAGCGGATTTTTTGGGGTAATTTCGTTTGATACTATTCCAGGTAGTAATCATTGCATTTTAAAGTGCTTACAACTTTCATGAGACTCTTCTCAACTGAAATGTTACGTTTTGAATGTAAATACCTGTTAAGATACGCAGAAGGCCTATTTAAAAGTTATATAATATGTCCCAATCGAAAGACATAAATTGTAGTTTCTTAATTTAGTAAGCACTCAAAGTTAAAATGCACGGGCCCTGAACATGGAGACTGTGTGCTATGTGAAATTTCAGGTTTTCACGGATGCTATTATGAAAATGGCTGTATTATGGGTTGTTGTTCAATGTATAGTTCGCGACTGTAATCTTGAGACTGCGGGGTGAGGAAGTGGGGTGAAGTAGGAAAGATAGGGTCTACGTTTAACGCTTCGGACTTCCTGCATTCCTTGCAATTCTCAAGATTACAGTCGCGTCTGTAGTCTGATAGACGTTTACCGGCTGTACCGTCTATCATCAGGACGATGTCATCGCCCCAATGGCGAAGGTATCAAACACGCCAGAAACGTCAGTAAACTTATAGCAATTTCTGTATGTTTCTTCGAAACATTGGTACATACATAGACTTTACACAGCGCCACAACCCAGAATATCATCTTTATTGCCAAGTCCTATCACGCTTTCCGTGCTGCCGCAGGAAGGTAAGATACCAATATTGATTCTTCATAACCAGTTTCCAGTAGCGGTCAGTAACACATCACGCAGTTTATAGGACGTTGCTGTGCATTATGGTCTCCTGGGCTGTAGGGTTGTGACGCCATGAAATGTAAAATGTAATACTTACGTTCCTCCAAAATCTTGATAACTCCCTGAAGATTAGGCACATTGGTAGAGATCAGATGATTACGATCGAAATTTCAAACGATGACATTCTAAAATCTGTAATTGTTTTGTTTTGTTGGTAATAACATTCTTCTCCGTGCAAATATTTGTGTCATTAACTTGAATCTTCAGGAACAATGCAGTATTAGGACACTATCAAGGAATTGAGAAATAATTTTCGCTGTGAAGTTATAATGGTGATGATTATTACTGAAATATTGATTACAGTGATAATAATACTTAAAATGACGATGTTTCAATGCAGCCCCTTTGTTAAAGTTTTTGAGAACAGCGAATAGCTTGCTACAATAGAAATATATGTAACGAAAACATTGCAAAGCTTACGGATTACATAAAATAAAATATAGTTGGCGCGATATGGAAGTTAAACCTGGCAAATAATGTTTTCAATTCAATTAAATTCATTTCTTTAAGTGCTTGACAACAGCCAAAAAGGCCAGTTGTAAATATAATGAAAATAGAAGTGTGGCTACGCTGTACATGTGTCTATATCTTGTATGCGTAAGTATAGTAGAATTAATGAAAACTTTTGGACAAGTTCAATTAACAACAGTTTCCCAAATGTAAACAGTGTTACACTTAAAATATCACCCTGATCAAAGGTGCAGTAAGTTTCTCTGAAACTTCGGTCGGTATCTACCAGGCTGCAAGGCGCTAACATCCCGCAACCAAAACGTCTAAAAATTATCATATATTTGGTATGGTTGAACACTCGGCAGAGAAACCACACGAAAGCATTACTTTCTTCAAAAACACAAAAGTATGTGATTTTCTTAGTTCGTACATGTAAACTGTTAGTATCAAGGACGGAATGTCAATTAATTACGAACTCGAAAATGTGTCAAAAGAAGTGTTAATATAAATCAGTGTGTATTATATTCTAGCTCCAGTTCCAGATAGTTGCTGTTAAGATGTTGCATTATTGTACCTCGGAACTGTACCGAGTCAGTTGTGGTGTTTGAGCCGTGGGGATCGTTGCCGGCAGCAGCCGAGCAACATACCAAGTTTGCTCGTCTTAAAATAACTAGTACCGCTCCTTGATTTATCTAGGAGTTGCGGTTCGTATTGACCCATGTTAAACACATTTGGAGAGGTTCAGAGATGAGGACCTCTTCCTTCCGGCAGTAGCAGGAAGAGGATCACTAATCCGCCCACACACCCAACTCTACTCTTGCCGTCTGATTTATACAGCCAACAGATTGTACTAATGTATAATCGACCTCAACTTACATGCGAATGGTGCTAAGTTATCTCTTAATGTGTTACTTTGCGTCATCTTATTATGGCTAAAATGGTCAGAGAGAAATTCTGTACGCGTTGCGAGCCAGCGAGATTTGTTGATGCAACCCTAAAGACATTAAGATAAGTAAAGATTTGTTATGAAACATTCAAATTAATACACTTATAAATCCTTGTCATATTTTATTAGTTAATGCAGTCTTTAAGTGTTTTATGACTGCTAGATATCTATCTGTAGACGTGTGGGGTCTATCAACTCGAATTTCGAATGAATATATTTATCAAAACTTGTACTTTCTCAGCTGAGTTTCATACACGAACATCGAAACTTGTATTAATAATTAGCACGTACTTTCCTTAAGCGTTAAAGAATGAAGGCAATCTCATGCTGCCTACTCCAATGTTATTTATGTGTCGAAATATACGAAAGGTCAGAGACGAATTGAAATTATACACGTAGTAGTAATATGTGGCTCTGTTGACCCAAGCCACATCACATGTTGCAAAAAAAACTACATTATCTGCTACAGCCCTCCATCGAAATGAGAGAGAACGTAATTAGCGGGATTACTGTCTCTCAACCGAGTACAAAGCTCTTGTCTTTGTGATTCATATTTAATTTATGTTAGACTTTTGTCATTTTGTTAACCTTCCATATATTGCCCGTGTGTTCTCATTAAGAGGCTTACGTAAATTTAATTTATTACTCCGTCCTCTTGTAGGCTTCATTTTGAACATTGTGAAGGTTTAATCTTTCGATAGAACGGCCATATTACTCAAACAAATACAGGATGATCGAAAAGTCACACAACCCACGCCTGACACATGTTCTATTTTTTAAAAAAACGAAATTACGTTGAAGTCAGAAAACAAAAGTCAGTGTTGTATTACGTGTTGAAAATGTCCATCGCGTTCTGCGATGAAGGCATTCGCGCTTTTCCTCAAGTATGATGCAACCCAGCGAAGAGTTTGTGTGTCACAGAAACGGTTCACCAGTCGAGATTTTGTCGATTTATTTGTCATAGGTTAATCAGGAATTGTATCCCTAAACTCATTCTGGCAAGTTAACAAGTTAAGTATGAACGAGATGCCAGGTAGTGTTCGATAGTGAACACTCGTTGCACTTATGGAAGAGACATCCTTGGATTTTCATTGTCTGAAGACAACTCAATAACTGGTGCGAGTAGGTTAAATGAGCTAAGTGGGCTGTTGTTTAGTCACAGTGATATTATTTATTAATATTTATTAATACAGTGGAATTATATTTAACCGCATCTATGACTAAACATTTAATATGGTTTGCGTAAATTTTTGATGAATCTGCTCAAGTCTTTATGTCGAAGATCATCATATGCCTCTCTTGAGAAGGCATGCTTGTATGTGCTCTGAAGAAAAGGCCTACGATTACGAAAGTAAATTTTACTCTGGCACTGAGGGGTTAATTAGACATGTAACTCTTGTTACATAACATGTGATGTACTTAGCCTTTTAATACGTGCAGGCGGGACCTCCTTATTCTGATATTTGTTGTTTAGTGGGTTAGCGGCAGTGTTTATTAGTATTTTAACATATACGCCATATTTCTTAGCACATCTTGGATTACGGATGCAATGTATTGAGATCATTAGTTTTGAGTGTGTGGCTGGTAACACGCCATGGTCCGTGAGAGGATGAAAATCACTACAATTTCTCTAAACAATATTTCCTGCGGCCCGGTCGAGAAGCTAACCAGGTACTTTTTCAATGCGTTGCTTGCACAGCAGTCAGCTGGATCCCTTCACCTGTAGTTCGTCCAATTATTTTCATGCTAACGTTAGTGGTTAATGGCATCGTCATCATGGAAGTGCGAATTTAGGCACGCGTTCATTCTGCAATATTGTTTCTATTTTGACTCTCCAAAAGCATGCTCGTTACAAAGTAGTTTTTTTATTTTTAAAATATCTCGGCCAGAAAAAGTTTCACCTTCCTTGGTTAGAACGGTTTGTTAGGTCTTGAAAAAGAAACGAGAATCTGGAAATATCGTTACAGCATAATATTTTTAACTTCTGAGAAAACTTTTGAAAGCCCAAATTCATCTCAGTGCGTTATAAATATTCAAGATTCTACGTAGAATTGCGTTGATTTTGCTCCTATCTTTAGAGTTTTCTTAAACTCCGCATCATTTTGCTTGATCGAAATTTTTTTTAAACATATAGCGACGTGTTGAATCTGTACATTTAAAGTTTAAAAATATTCCTGACATTGCTTAGAAGGCTGTGATTGTTTCTGATGAAAAACAGTGAAAACCCAGGAAATTGAGGTGAGAATCTGTTACGTGTGTGTGATGAGGTTTCCATATATACCGGTGTGCTTCGGAGAACGTTGTCTGACAGAATATCAGTAGGCCTGATAATGAAACAACCATGGACACAAACTCTTAAAGAGTTACTAAAAATAAACACTGTCTACAAATATGTGTAGATCTATTCAGTTGTTCCGAAAGAATATGTACATGGGTTTCTTAACAGCAGAACTGTGGTGGGTGAACTCTTTATAGGCGACGTCCAACACTTATTTAGGAAGTTCTGCTTCATGTTTACATACCTGCTCCTTTAAGAGAATATCGTTATGATTATCGTGTCCCAAAATCTGGTAGCGAACTTGTAATTAGTACGTTACTGTGATTGTAAGTGTGGGCCTATTGTCTGTGTGAGTCCTGTGGTAAACCACTTGTCATGTTTAGTGTTAACTTGAAATTAGTGTTCAAATGGGATAGCGATAAGTAGCAACGTACCTCCAAGTAGAGTAGTTTGAGGTGCTTACCTTGTTCATGTACGTGCTACGTGCAGTAGAGGCCTGTTTAATCTGTACGTCTCATGTGACCTGTTGCTGTAGGGCACTAACTAGCTAGGAAGAGTTCAGGACAGAAACTTGCTTGAACCTCCTTGAGGCGAGGCATCCTGATGTGTAATATGATATATATTATTTCCTTCTACACAATAAATTTATTATAAATTATATATTAATAGTTTCTTTATAGGCAAAACATGTTTTAATGTAACACTTCACCTTCATCAGGTCGCATACGATCTTAGAATTGTAATTTTTTATTGTTCAAGTTTTTAACGACTTTAATCTGTTAACATAAATTTTATTAAAATATATCATACAGTTAAATTTTTACTTTTTATTATATTCGGATACTACTTAATGCTGGTCATATGTTATACCCAAATATATTGTGGCTGTGATATGACTTTAATTAGCACATAATTTTTAATAAATTTATTGTGTAGACTGAAACAACGCCTGTTATATTGTTTAAACTCGTGAAGGGAACTGTTTCATTCTTTAGGTTCTTGTAAAATTCTAAATCAGTATTTTGAATATTAAAAATAACACAGTTGAGAATGTTGTTATATGTATAGAAAGCAACGGAAAGAACATGTCGACAGTCCATAATGGATAGAGATAAATGGTGGAAAACGAGATGGGATTATGTCATATAGACGAAGACTAATAATCATCACTCTTAATTATTAAATAGTGAAATTTGAGGTTTTTATTGCGGTCAAAATGTGAAGATGACACGTTCTTCTAAAACGCCCTTTACCACTTATAAGATTGCATTGCGCCACAAACCACAATCCATGGTTTTATCATTCGTTGTGGTTATTCTGTTGGGGTTCCGCCGTGAGTGTACCACAAATTAAGTTCTTCACTGGTGACTAATTTATGTTCAACAAAGTGTTCCGAATATTTTGCAGCGCAGGTTACTGGTCTCCTTAAACGCCCCGACAACTTCTCATTAAAGATTCATACCACTTGGAGAGGGCCATCTTGTTAGTGACGCAACTTGGATACAGTCACGCCCAAACTAAGTACAACAACGTTTGCCGTATTACATCAGGCACTGCGTAGCTGGAATGGAATTATCCGTTATTATTCAATTACAAACAGCCACAAAACAAAAAGCATAGATTAAATTGATCTCACGTGTAGGCCTACTATATGCACATTTAATTACATGACTGCGTAGGCCTCATAATGCATTTCTTATCTCATTCAAGTGTAACGTTATGACCTTTAAAGACCAGATTCAAAATTCCTGGCTTCTGTGTTTTATGATTTGTAGTTTTGTTTTTTAATGAGTTTAGTTATTAAATTGTGTATTTATAGTAAATCATTTCAAGCAGGGTTTTTTCGTCAAATTTTAATTAAAAAAATTAATTATATTGGGCGCGAGTCTGGTTCAGACTGAGTAAAGGTAAACGCACATTTTACTGAAGGGAATGAAAATTGGACAAACTTATCAGAAGAGATAATTATGGAAATGTCACTACATAACATGTGTGGAAGTAGAAATTAGGTCAATGGTTTGTTTTTGAGTTTCTATTTAAAGACGCTTTTCCGACTGTTTAGGGTACGTAGTGTCAAATGGTAGGATAACAGTGACGGGTAAATTGGAAATTGTGTGAATAAACGTGGAGGTAGCACATTTTAAAACGTCTTTTATGGTTTTCTTAAATATGCGTTTAGTGTATCAGACACCCTGTGTGAAATCAAGTTAAAATGAAATGGACATAGCACAATTTACGATCTAAGAAAGAAGCACTACATTTTGTGAATAACGTGGAAGGAATTTCAGTAGTATTACGTTCTTTTATTTTACAAAGTAATTAAGACATAATTTAATTAAATGTGCTTCAGTTCGGTAGTGTGGATTGAGGTATTGGGCCATTGCTTTAAACAAAGCCCACTTAATTTACTGTGATATCTCTTCCCTCCTCCATTATAAAGAGTTTTGTAGGCAAATGTCATATTAAATTTAATCTTTTACATATTACATCTCACAACGCATTTCGAAATGTGTTTAACTTTTGAGTTCCATTCAGACTCAGAAAACAGCTTGTGTTAGCTTTACCTTTTACCTAATTTTCTGGTCTTCTGGCTACAACAAATAAACCAAGCCTATAAGTAATTGCTGCCGTAAATACATTTTCTGGCAGGGAATTCTATATAACAGTTCTCGTGATTTACATTTGTATAAGTTCTTCTGAGATTCTTTAAAATGTTATAAGTTTTAGTTACTTTTTTATTTTATGAGCATTTTACCCCTATGTGTTTACGTAATAATAATGGAGTTAAGATAAATGTTGTTAATAATATAATTAGTTTTAATATATCTGTTACACTTGGCTGAAAAAGACCCGGAACCCAGGATTTACTTCGTGCGTCCCTGAAGCTCGTTACTGCCCACAGTTCCCTGTAAACTTTGTCCATATAGTTGCGCAATCCCAGGGTCCTCTTGCGCTTTGAGGCCTACATCGCCCAAGTTCTCGGAATTCAGCAACCATCCAGGACATATAAGCTACGATACAGTGCATTGGAGTTAGCTTTAATTGTGTTAGTTACCTTTCGGCCGTCACTCGGCTCGTCCTAACCAATTACAGGAGCCATTCATTTGTCCCCTGAGCTCAGTACCATGTATAATTCATGTCGACCGGTCGGAGAGTTAGCTGCAGAGAGGTCAGGGCTATTGTTATCAAGTGAAAGGGTCGGAAACCGTGAGAGGTTTTAATAAAGCGTTGGTAAACATTTGAGAAATGGCACGCTGTTGTGATATACAGGGATTCCATAACATTAAAGTTGTTAGGCCTAATGGGTCATATTTATTGTAGGCTTCGTCGCAGAAATTGCCTGTTGCCTTCTACAAGGCAAAAAAAAATTGTTGCAGCTTTGTGGTTTTTAACAGTCAGGAATGGCAACGTTACAGACGCTGCAAAATTGTGTGAATGTTTTTGTACAGGCTTTTATAAGTCGCGCATCCAGCAGAGATATTTTGCGGTTTTAACTAGCGATGTAAGTCTAAATAGTTATACAGAAAATACTGAATGTGATATCCTTTATTATTACACGCATGTTTATCTTCTTTCCAGAGACAAGGGGAAGAATGTCTTTCTGATTACCCTGATAAGAAACTATCAGTGTTTTGAAGATTTCTGTCCTCTGGGTTGTTGCGCTGTGTAGTCTGGTCGATGTTTACCAACGTTTCAGAGGTCCTTCCTGCCTCCGTCATCAGGGCGATTCTTAGTATGAAGATTTCTGTCTTCTGGGTTGTTGCGCTGTGTATTCTGGTCGATGTTAAACAACGTTTCAGAGGTCATACTGCCTCCGTCATCAGGGCGGTGAGTATGAAGATTTCTGTCTTCTGGGTTGTTGCGCTG
>NW_019060172.1:781420-805142 GCF_000696155.1 Zootermopsis nevadensis
CCGTCATCAGGGCGATGAGTATGAAGATTGCTGTCTTCTGTGTTGTTGCGCTGCGTAGTCTGGTCGATGTTAACCAACGTTTCAGAGGTCCTTCCTGCCTCCGTCATCAGAGTATGAAGATTTCTGTCTTCTGGGTTGTTGCGCTGCGTAGTCTGGTCGATGTTAACCAACGTTTCAGAGGTCCTTCCTGCCTCCGTCATCAGAGTATGAAGATTTCTGTCTTCTGGGTTGTTGCGCTGTGTAGTCTGCTCAATGTTTACCAACGTTTCAGAGGTTTCAGTTACATATAATCTTGCCGTTTATACCTACGTATTCGCTGGAATTCCATTGTTTTCTCATTAAATGTTATCTGAGTTGGCAGCTTGATGCAAAATGTATTCGGGGGATATAAAACTGATTCATTCAAGAAATTACAGGGACTCGTATTTAATAATTTAATTCGGAACCGAATGAAGTCATAAGCGAGTGGCGTCATTTATCCTGTTGACGCAGTTTAGAACCGTGCTCAAAGTATCACTGTAGCTCGGATGGATTTATGTCGCATTTTTATTGGAGATTACTGTCTGTCTGACTGGACAGTACAACACAATAGGCTAACAATGTGGATGCTCGGCACTAATATAGACTTTCTTTCTTCATCTGCATTTAATAAGACATACAGTATCAAGACTTGAAAATTTTTTGTTAGTACATTAACGAGTTTTGGGTTTAAAAATATTTACGTCTTGTTATATCTGTATCATATAATATTCATATGAAGACGTATTATTATTGTAATGAAATTATGAGTGGGGTTGGTAGAGATGAGAAAGGCGTGCGTAGTGGTTGTGATGCTTTAAAAAAATGGCAGAATAGATAAAGTGAAATAAATAACCAGATCAATTGCGAAATACAAGGCACAGTCGATATCAAAAGTTGTGTACACTCTTCATTAAATAAATGTTTTAGGGGTTCTAGGTTCGTTGATGGGGAAGGGTAAAAGATTATGGACAGCCACTAACTTTCAAGCTAAATGCTTCGTGACACAGGAATGGAAGTGTGAGTTTAAAGCCTGTTAGCTTTTGGGCTAGTGCTCTCCTAACTTCGTTACTTTGTTTGATGTTGGTTAGATAAACATGGATTAGCTAACGTGTTGGCTTAAGGCAAGCTTCGTGCTCTCTCACTTATTCACACAACACCCTACGCACCCCCTCCGGCCACGAACTACACGCATATACAAGTCTATCTGTCCATCCAGGTCCTCGTCTCTCAGCTTCAACCGAATTTCCACGAGATCGGTTTTTATTTCAGCTTAAAACTTATATTTTGGAATAATTCGGCGTTCGGTTATTCCTAGTCGCTACTGGTTTCTTTTAAGCAGGAAGTTAGTGGCGAGACCGCACTTCATAAGTACTTAACCATGAAATTTTATTTCATAGTTAGTTCTGTGTGTTTTCTGTAAAATACTGAAATGTGACACTCGTGATTTATCTTACGTTAACACTTCCATCCATCGCCTCCGTCTTTTTGGTAGTTTTTGACAACACATTGTCCGGCCTGTTTTGGTCTTCACCGGGTTTTTCTTTTTCGCTCGATCGGAAGTACGACAGGACTGGCCGAAGCTGTGTAGTGGCGGCCGTGTTACATACCTCGAAGGAGGCGCTGGTGAGGAGTGAAATGGCACCCTGCAAGTTAAGAACTTGACGTCGGTTACAGCTCCTGACTGGCTAATCCAAGTGTCTCTTCTGCAAAACGAACACACCAGTCAATTGAGACTGACCACTAGTTGAAGAAGTGGATAATACTAATAATTTATTTTCTTCCATTATTCAGGAGGCATTGTTTTTGCCCTTAATTTCGAATACCACCACCCCATCGCGAATTTTATTTCATTATTCTTCCTTTCAGTTGTTCCTCTTTTCAAAATATTTGGTCAACATACAAATAAACAATCACCAAATTTGTTCACCCTAGCTGTGAATGTCTATGAAACCCCAATTTTGACCCCACAATTTGAGTTCACACCGAACTGTTAATTTTGACCCCAAAAAAAAATGCGTTGTCTGTAATATTTCCTTTGAATCACCATTGAAGAGCACCATTTAGTTACTGTTCCACCTGTCTCCAGGAAAATCAATATTCAGAACTGTTTACAAAACGTATAATTTGTGAGAAACAGGACGTCACATGTATGTACCGTATCAGAATAATTACCCCGGGACCGCAGCTGAAGGCCTCACCTAGAGAAACAAATACCTCTTGACCTACATTCGGATAAAACACGCGTTTACCGGTACTTATAAAATCAGTCATCGCGAACACGAGCGGTCGCACCACGATGGTGATGAATCTCGCTTTATGTAAAACTCGCAAAGGAGTAGCGATCGATACGAAAGGAAACACCGCGCTTAAAATATGTTTGTCATTATCTTTATGTAAATACCATCCGACTGCAAAGTTACTTCAGGTTTCGGGTGAGGGAGAGTTTATTTTTGTTACGTCATACTTTCCAATGATAACAATAAAATTGTATGCCACCGTGAACAAGTCTGACAGTGAAGTTCTTGGTTAAAGGAACTTCGCACATCCACTTTCAAGAAACGTTTGCTGCACATGTGAATTATAAATTTAAGCATTTCTTCCTTTTATATTTAATACGCTAAGAAAATTTAATATTCCCTTTGTAGGCTGTAAGCCACTTCTCCTTTAAATTTAAGATCCCACTATTTTAGTCCAGCAGTTTCTCATTTTCTTCAATTTCTGTCCCAAGATTCCAGGCGTTTGAAATGCCATGTTGACCCAGGAGGTATCGTAACAAACATGGAACAAATGCAAATGAAGCAACGATTATGATTATGAAGTTTTAAATTAGTAAGCATTTTTCGGTAGCTAATGCAGTGCCCTGTTTTTTAAGCTTTTAATGTCACATTTCGGCCCCTTTATTTCTTTAAGTCAAATAGCTTGTGTTATTTTAACTTACTTGTTATAACCAAGTCGTTATGATATCTTATGTAAGTGATTTTGTTTTCTGACCAAATGTAGTCATGTATAGACTAAAACTGGGATTTCCATTGCAATGTAATTATAAAAAGTATTAATTCATTTCCAGGGTCTACGACGTTCTTATCCTGTGTCCCCGATTTACAGCTTACATTGTTTAAGTATCTCTTTATATCCGGTTCCTGGCGGTTTACTGATGGCTCAGGACCTAGCATTTGTGTGTTTAAACACGGCGTCTTAAGATAAATTACTTTCTCTCGTTAATTTTAAGTGTAGGCACCTCCATAGGGTTCCTGTTACATTACTACTGGTTTAAAACTTAAAGACATAACATAAAAGACAAAATACGGTTGGAAACATACGCACTATAAATTATATTAGAGATCACGAAGGTTTTTTGGAAAAACATTGATTCTGAAACACAAACTAATTTTGTTTGTAAGAGTATCATTGTTATTTTACACAAATCTTTATTTTTTTTACTCATTTGATCCTGATTTCCGTCATATTTATCCAGTTTCTTCGTCACACACACACACATATTGGCCATAGGGTAGACAGAAAAAATTATGTTATCGTGTAACAACAGCAGTCTTTAATGAGAAAATCCACGAGGAAGAAGTAGAAAGATTTATCTAACCTTGCGGAAGTTTCCAAAGGCAGTGTGTAATTTTGCATTCACACATTTATGTCTGTAGGATGACAATCTGCATTGATCGCCATTAAATTTTATAATTTGTAATATAGTAGTTTATGACAGTAAAGGATGTGTGTCCTAGGGTCTATAGTAAAATCCAGAGTAACAAGACAAGCATTAAATTCATAATAAAGTTCCTTCACACTCGGAAGTCCCTCTAAACCATACAAATAAACAGGCGACTGGGCATTTCACAGGTCTCACTGCGCCCACTTAATATATTTGAAGGGAATATAATGATGTAGCTGTCAATGTGGCAGTGAACCGTATGACAAGTTGATTCTGCCGATTTCCACTCTTCAACCGGCTCGTCTCCCCATGGAGATATTGAGTTCAGTCCAAGCTTATTCATTTTAATGGAGGAGCGTCGTCACATGGTATGAACATGGCTTCAGTGCTTACACCTTTTGGCCTTTTAGCCATCAGCCGTCAGGCTGGCATCTTTCTACTTCAACAGTTGTTTGGTATACAACTACTATATCCTACTGGGGTCCTACACTGAAATAACATTGGACATAGTTAAGATCAGCATTTCTAAATCTATTGATTCAGTTTCTTTTGCGGTACCAGTTGGTTTGTTAAAGCAGTATTTTAATCTGTAACGATGAAATGGGAAAGCAGGAAACCTGTCCAAATTTTTCGGAAATATTTTGAAATCAGCTAGGTGCTATAACTTCCATAAAAAACGAATGTTAAAATGGAAGATCTTTTCGCTTCATTTTAATATTACATGAATTTTTTATTACACATTTGTCTTTTTTACAAAAAAATCAGTCAGTCAAGCCTAATACATAGAGTTTTTGTAACGTTTACAAGTAAAGTTTGCTTATTGAAAATGCAGCATCCTCCCCAGATCAATCAGCGAGTCCAGTTTCAACTAAAAACCAAATATCGGTTTTGGAACATTCGCTGAGTTCGCACTTCCAATATGAATTTTCCATGTTTCAAAAAGAGAAAAGTGTAATTCAATGTGTCTGATATTGAATGTGTTGAACGATATTGAGAGAAATGTGAAGGCGGTGCTGCAAAGCTTTCCAGAAACGATTCTGACACTCATAAGCAGAAAGCCGTATCAGATAAGAAGGAGAAAGTATTCAAGATGACCGTCCCCACTAGCAGATAGTTATAAAATATTATGTTAGAGTGCACTACTTGAACAAAAGATCCAGGATAGTAAAGGCAGGTTAGAAAAACTTATTAAGTGCATTAAGCATGTTTTAGTAGTCAATGAATCGCTCATCCTCACAATATTTAACCTTTAGAATACACGACTTTAAAGGGCGTATATGCATAATGTTAAGGAATACTGAAGAACGTTCAGAGTACCACAATACGAAATAGCAGATTGCGTAGAATGACGCAAATGCATGAAAATTAGTAATTATTTTTATCAGACGGAAGAGACAACGGAGAAAGTGACAACATTAAAAACTAAGAGTGGAAAGAGGCTCGAGTAATTGCAGCTTTAAGGGCATAATTGAAGAGTTTGGAAGCTGTAGTGGGTTTTGTGCAGCTGACCACAATTAACGATGTTGAATGCGTTACGGAGTTGTATTAATAATTGCAGTCGGAAAACTGATAACCGGTTTGAACGTAACTGTAATTGATGTATGGAATACGTTTGTTCAGAAGCTACATTCAAATTATTGTTGCGTATTCGCTATTTGTTAGAAGCGTAAGGTTGATCATGTCTGCATGTAATAGAGAACCCTCATATTAATTGGAGAATGAAAATTAATAAAAGCCTGGTTCTGAAATTATAAAGAAACAAACATATTCATTAACCGAGTCTCACGTTTGTATTAAAATTCCCATCTGCTCGCTTCTTTCTCCAGAGAGAAGGACATGTCTGTAGAAAATGTTAGACAATACTATTCCCATGATTTTTTGAGAATCAATATTTGTCTAATAATAGATTTAAGATGTTCACATAGGTGAAAATATAGAACTTAATCTTCTTGCTTCTTATTCTATGCAATGTCGTGTGTCACAGTTTAAAATTTTATAAACTATTATCAAAATGTTTGATTAAATTATGTCTTCTGATGTGCTCAGACAATGTGTAGCCCAACTTATTTTAATTGATTTTCCGTATTTTCACTTAGTATAGTAAAACAGCGAGAAAAATATTAAGCAAGTTAAAGCCTGCCTTTCAGCAACGCTGCATGTTAATTCCCACGCTCAAAAATACAGTTAAATTTCACTAAACATGATAGCTTATTGTAAAGTCTGTATAATTATGTCAGTCCCTTCCGTGTTAAAAATGTTTTGAAGCCCGATCAGTTATATACAAGCATAATTGAATAATTTGCCACCATTTCTTATTGGAAGTTATCTAAATTACAAGACACCGCAGGTGATTTACTTAATTTCTTAGGAGAACGTTCGGTAAAGGGTTTAAGACAGGTGCGAAATTCCTATAGCCGTTTCCTGTAAACAGATTTACTGCATTACAGTCGAGGCATCCGTTTCAATTTGGCCATTAGATGCGTCTACTGGGTCAGCTTTTGTCTGAGAGCAACATAATAGCATTCCATTTGCTCAGAAGGCACTAGTCCCCTATTATAACCCTGTCTACTCCAGCTTTGTATCTATTGTAAGACTAAATAATTTCGGACATTTATAAGCTCCTTTGCTTTATAATTGTCAGCGTTTTATCTTAAAGCGTATTCTGTTTTCTACTTAATTATCATGAAATGCTCGGAATGTGCTAATTTTATTGCTGAAAAAAACCCAAAATATTTAATTTTTGCATAATTACTGTGATAATAAATCACATTGTCCTATAAAGACTGTTACTCTTTGTAATAATATGGCGGTGGAATGCTGAATTGTAGGCTCTAATGATGTATAATTGTATAAAAGTTGAAACATTGCGTGACCTTAGTCGCAAAATATTTCTGTCTCGTAATTGTCGCAGTTTATATATCACGCCGTTTCAGCTCGATGTTAGATTTGAGAAAGCTTTCAGATCTCGCTGCTTGTTGTTAATGGTTTTTATCTTTGCTGAAAATCAATCAGCGACTCTCAGAACCCAGCACCGATATGTAATTTCACATACAGTTACAGTAACCTAAGACTAACTAGCTCTGTTTTCTTTTGTCATGGTTTTATTCAGTCCCAACTTAAGAAAGACCGGAAGTACAGAAAGGGTTTGTAATAATACAGTTTATCAGAGCTAAAGCGGTATAAGTTAACATAACTTTAGAAGTGAGTATGCTTTCAATTTATTGGTTACAATAAACGAAAATGCACTTTATACTACAGCTGGTAACAATAATAAAGAATTGAATTCCTATAAGCACATCTAATCATCCTGCATTCACCGTTATTGTAGTATCGATAAACCTCATTTTATGTAACGTTAAAAGATGTTGACTTATACAACGTTACCTCTGAGGAGTTCGCCTCTCTCTACACATTCTTCCTCGTCTCTCAATGACTGTCACTATAATTAAGACGTATTGTAAAGCCACGGACTGAGTACATTTTGATAATTTCCTACCCGTTCATGCGATTTTAATAATGAATCAAAAGTGTATTTACATTCCCGTCAGTTGGTTATGAAAATTGCTCATTTCAGTACTTAACGTTTGAAACAATTAGTTGTTCTTCATAAAACGAATGGGTTCAAATATCAGCCCAAAGCCATATCAATTGTAACTCTTAACTACAATATTCCAAACCTTTCGAGTCCTTGAATGCGAGTCAGTATCACATGGAAAATCTTATTAGGGCAGTAGACGTACGTTAAAGCAAATTGTATCTGAAATGCGAAATGACGAAGCGTTGTCAGACACGTATATAAAAATATTTTGTTTATTTTTATAGTTTCAAAAATACTTTTGTGCAATTCAACAAGAAATTCCTTGCATCAGGGAATATGGCGTAAATATATTTTTAAAATGTCAATTGACTTCAGATTTTATTGACATTCCAAGCAAGGCAAATTAAGTTTTCTGTTATCTGTCAGTTTAAACCAGTAGTAACGCACATGACTTATATTTGTAACACACCCTGTTCCAGCTTTGCCCTGCCATCCTTCATTCCATCCACATATAACTGGTATGATACTTGTAATAGGGGAGGACACCTCCTCCTCACCCCCCACAAGTCTGGTCCAGTTTGCCTTTCTGTCGCGTCTCTTGCCATCATACACATCTATTTAAGTTGATACAGAGCCATTACGTGACTTAAAATTGTTTGTTGTCAGGATATTTTCCATCGTCCGTTTTTAAAATTCACGACGTTTCAGAGGCTGGTTCTGCTTCCGTCTGCAGAACCAGCCTCCGAAACGTCGTGAATTTTAAAAACAGACGATGGAAAAAGTCATGAGAACAAATAATTTTAAGTGTAAACTACCGTCGTCAGAACCCTTTATAATTCATTACATGACTTGTTCAACAGGAAATAAAGAAAACTTACCCCAACCCCGTTAAAACAAAATACGGTACCCTTCTAAAGAGTGATTAACGACGTTCCTGGCTTGTATTCTGGAGGTGAACAGTGGTAACGGTTTTGCAGATTCAGGTTTAAGTGAGTGTTCTCGGCCTCTCAAAGGCAGTACCATAGGCCGTGAATGTCTAAATTTGAAGTCCTTTCCATTTCACCGCGCATGGCTAAATACTAGGTTTTATACAAAAACCGACTTTTGAAAAAACAGGTTTTGAATTCGAGTATTACCAAAAAACCGGTTTTAGAATTTTTACAAAAAAATTAAAACATTAAAAACATATTTATATTTGTTTTAATTTTTTTCAGTTTATTTAATATTTATGGAACTATAAAAATATAACAAAATAAAATATACTCTAACAAAACCAAATAAAAACTAAGATAACTAAAATCCGTACAATATATGAATTATAAACCATGTCGGTTGTTAGATCCAAGTTAACAATTTGTAGCCTCTCAGAAACTAATTCTAATGTTTTCTTTGCATCGTAGGAACTAGCATTTGGAACTAAGCCCAAATTAAAATCTTCCGCAAAATGGTGTACGTTCATATTCAAATATCTGCGATTTCTTTTGCTAGTCTACTCATCTACAGTTATAGAAAAAAAATTCCCATTCTTCTTAATACAATCCAATTCATTTATAATTTCACGTTTGACATTGTCATAAAACGCATGAATGAGATCCATGACTCGAGAGTTGTTTTTTGGTAATGAATATCCTCCTTTGTTGCAAAGACTCTCGTACGAACGAGCTTGTTGTAATGCTATTAATGGACAATCCATCCATTGCAGCAAGTTTTGATATAATTTCTTCTAAACTGCTCTTTATCACAAAAATTAAAAATAGAATGTGTTTGTGGATTTGCATGTCAAACATTCGCCTGACTCATGAAGATTAGTTTTACTACAATATGCTTGTGCCAGAGGCGATTTCAATTCAAAATATTAACGTTTTTAATCAATTAATTAACTAATTTCTCCATATTAATTCTAGTATCTAAAACCGGTTTTTTAAATTTTAAAAACCGGCTTTCGAATTTTACAAATATATCCAAAAAAATCGGTTTTTAAACCCGGTTTTTAAAAACCGACAAACCCTACTAAATACGTTTTTGCCATATTTGATTGCAGGTACGTCTGCAGTATAAACAGCATCATCATATCACTTAGAATAGACAAAAATTGATAAATCGCATCCTTAGGTTACATTAAATAAATCGTATCTTGTTGTCTACCTTACATTAATATCCCATTCTATAAATTAATTGCATCGTCTTTGTTTATATGAAAAATAAACTGAAGTGTTACTGTTCCTTAAAGTTACACTGTAAGTGATAGACCGAAACTGAGACTTACTTCATTCTCTTACTGAAGCATAGAATTCAAATTACATTAGAGGAAACATCAAAATCGTGTTATTTAGCCGGAGTCTGAGACATGAATGCTTCCTCATTAGGCAGTACTCTTCGTTAATTAGCAGACTTAGCAGTGAGGAAGCCAGTCAGGATTGTGTGGCCACTCATACTGCATGATATAAATGTTGAAGCACTTCAGTGCCGGTAAAGTTTTAAATTATTTTGTATGGAAAAAATTACGTTACAGCAAAAACAGTGTTTCTGTGTTGAAGGGAAAGTCGCTTTGACTTCTCCTATGTTTAGCTCGTAGCTCTTTATTTGTTACACGAGTGAAAACTCCCTCGTGTTTTATGGGAGTCGCCAGAAATTTGACACAAATTGTAATATATAATAATATATGAAAATAGAAGGAATTTTCAAAGCAAGGAGTGTATGGATATTTATTTCCAGAGCCCAAAACTATATTTTACATTCTTGTACAATTTGAGCTTATGAGATTTATACACACACATTATTTGTGATAAACATACTGGGTGGTGAATGCTGCATCCATAGAAGATATGCGAAGTGCATAAAGAATTGTAATTGGAAGACCTGAAGAGAGGAGACATCTTTTTAGACCTAGAAATAGATAGAAATATTATATTAAAATCACTTCAAAGAAATATGAATCTGTCTCTGCAGACTTCTTCGTTCACCTGGCACAAGGCCGAGACCACCGTCGGTCGCCTTTGAAGACGCTAATAAACCGCGGGGTTCCATAAAAGTCGCTGAATTTAAGGACGTAATCGGCTGTAGCTTCTCACTATTAACTCTTCTCTACTAAGATTTATTTTACCTGATTAGTTATTCCTGATAAAACAATGAACTCAACTCAGGAAACGTATGCTTAAATTAATAATTATCATCTAAAGTGGTCTAAGTAGCATTGCTAGAATTGATACTGAATCTACTTGTAAATTTGTACAATAAATAAATAAATAAATAAATAAAATAATTAGGAAATCCATGGAGGTTAGGAAGTATAGTCAGAATTTGAAATTCCGAAACAAGTTACAAATATCAGATTTAATGAAAACGTAAAACTTCAAAATACAATATAAATACTAGGTCTGCACATATGAGATTATAACACTCGCTTGTAACAAGCGCACCGTTGTTTCGTACAGTTTCCACGTAATTTCCCTCTGATACCAGTTGTAAAAATGCAAATTACAGCAGTACAATATTCATTTAGTTTCGTGACGTAATTTGCAAGTTCCAATTCGCGCTGAGAAAGAAATGATCGATTCTGTATGCTGACGTTTATAGACAACCTTTATTGTTTTCTTGACTTCAAAGCTGTAAAGACACTGAAAGCGGTGTTGGGAGAGATGGTGATTATAGACTGCAATTTTATTGTCGTCTCTCGAAAAACAACGGAGACATTTGCCCGAAGGTAAGAAGAAAAATAAGGAGAATCCAATTTTCAAAGAACGAGATGGTTTTCTTCTGAGACCTGCAGATTTAAAACCCCTAAATACACGAATCTAATGCGATTTCGTGTGATAGGATTGGCACACACAAACGAATTTGTAAGCTTAATGTCTGTTAAATATATACTCGAAAGTTCGTGACTAAAATGCGTTATGTTGGAGAACGCTGTGTGCTTGTATAGGTTATTTTGGTACATTGTGTCAGTTTGTGTAGCGACTAAGAAATCGTGATAATATTATGCTTTTTGGAGTGAAAAGTGACACCCTTCTTTTATTTCTGCTCGGTGTAATTGGAGTAGCGACAGTGTTGCCACAGTTTTACTCAATAAGAAAACATGTTTTTAAGAGGAACGTTTCTTCAAACTAAGGCTTTTTATAAATTTTAGTGCAAAATCATGCGTTATTACACTCCTGACTCCTCATATATCAATATTGGGGCATATATTTGCAGTAATATTTATCGTATGCTACCCCTGGACTCGGATGAGACCTACCAGATACGTAATAAATTACTCTGATTGATCTCTCTTGTAAGACGTTTAGATATACCAAAAGCAGTTGTAAGATTTGAGGTTCTCACGGCAGTAAAAATGGTAATGTTGTTGTTTGGGATTTTACGCCGTGCAGATTCGCAGATAGGTACCAACTTTTCGGAGCAATATTCTGTTCTATCTTCAAGGCTCTTGTGCCAGCTTCTTCAAAACGTTGTTACCTACCCGCGAATCTGCACGGCTTCAGAACCTAGAGTAACAATGTCGTCACGAACTGATTACAAAGCAAAGCAGTAATTGTTACTATCATTTAAGTCTTGTATAATCGAAAAGAAAATAAAAGTTCATCGTTCCTAATCTTACAAGAGGAGTTCTTCGTCCCCTTACCACCTGAGATTCCACTTCCGGTCTCTTTATCCGTAACATTTCAGTCACAGATGACAGAATTCAGACTCGAACTACTCGTATCAGTGATTTACTGTGCTCAAGAACTGTCGACTTTGTTCATCCGTCACACAAAAGTTCCGCTCTCCGGGCATTTCCTCCCCGCGAGATAAGCTGTTGTAGGCAAACAGATTCTTGCAACTGACCAGAATTGGAGAGATGAGTCACTACTGTAGGTTGCTCTTAGCATCTTACACGTATCGAAAAGGTTGAACTAAAACTGAAGTGTCGGATCGTCTACAAAGTGAATTGTATTTTCTAATCTACACTTCGACGTTCAGACGCCTGAATGGAGGCCTTATACCTACGCAAATTACAAATTGACACTTTGATATCTTTGGTTAAACAGAGAGAGAGAGAGATGTTAGTAACGAAAAGAAGAAGAATAATTCTGTCGTCTTACTTGAATCTTCAGCCGTCACGGACGAGCAGACATGTGGGTTTGTTGTGCCATATTGATATGTGTTGTCACATGTGCTTCAGATACTGAGTCAGAAATTAGCATACTTTGTGTAATAGTGCAGTATCAAGAAGGAAAATATGATCCGTGAAACAAAATGAGCCCATTTTGTTGTTTCTCTGTAGAGTGTGATTCAGATTTTAATTAAATATCGATGTTTCGTTTTGATAACTGCAAGTTGCATGCAGTCAATAAGACTAGTTTTTACAAAAATTAAAACTGTTTTCTTCCTTTCAAAATAACATTTGTTACAATGCGTATTTGTCTGTGTGGACATATTGTCTTCCGTTCTGAAAATACTATAACACCCTTACTGACTTTTTCCTCTTTTTGTTCCAGGTAATACCAGCTTTGTTCTGTAATCTCTTCAGGTGTCATATCCTGAAGTAACATACCTGAGGAAGTTCACAACATGGAAGTGAGTTCAATGTATTAAAAATGTAACATGTGTTGTTATAGATGTGTGCTTGTCGTACGGCTAGCGCTGTAAATCCTAATCAGAAATCACTCGTGCAAGTTCTCGTCATCTTGTTTTCATCTGGAATATTGTTGCATATTGTATCTAATACCGTCGAACACTTTTTATTCGTCACATCAAAATACAGTCGTATCTGTGCACTGAAAGAATAACCGAATTTTAAGGCGCTCGAAATCGTTTTTGCTCCATTTCTGTTCAGGACTACGATCTTGACAGACGTCGTATTATCAACAAAAATCACTGTCATGGCTCCTCCTGTTCACTCTAGAATGCCCGAGGACAACTGTTAGAAATTAATAGATTTTCTTTAACTGATCACAGAGTAAGTCTACTCTATAATGTGCTTAAAAATTTGCATACCGTGTAGTGTATTAGATTATAAAATAAGCAAACAAACTATTAATACTATTAATGTCACGCATTTGGCACTAGTGTCATTTATAGTGTTAATAGTTTGTTTGTTTGCTTATTTTATATTCTATAATGTGCGTTTAGATAGCAGTGTCTGAAGATGTTAATATGAGTTTTCACGCCGCGTAGACTCGTAGAAACATGCTGTCTCGATCTTAAGACCTGAGGATGGAGACAATAAATGTTTATCCGAAACGTTGGTATCCAGTGACATGTCCGCACGACATCAAAGCCCAGAACAACAGCATTGTCATCCTCGCAGCCGCAAAAACACGACGTGGCTTCAGAGCACTGATATTAGTCTGTTTCTGAACTCTCCGCTGCCCACTGAGTTCGAGGCGATGTAGCACTCAAATGAATTTAGCGTTCCTATGAATATTCAGTTCTGTACGTCGCAGAATTATATAACGTTTCGAAACTCGGATCGAGGAACACAACTTATGCTCTCGCATTTCTCAAAAAGGCTACCGGTATATAATGTTTCTTATGTCCATTATTGCAGGTTTGTGATTCTGTCTTTAAAGAAACAAATCTCAACATGTAAAATACATTTACGTTTATGCAGACTTATGAGTACGTATTTTAATAAAATGACCTCTTTCTGCACCACGAAGTAACAGATTTCCATCCATACTTTTCCGTACACAGAAATCTAATAATATTTGCAAACTTCATATTTATTCTCATTTCATTGACTGAAATGGAATTCTGCCTAGGTATAGAGGACATACGTGTTACTGACTTTGACATATATTGGTGCTCTGAAAGTTTGTTTGAAGCCGATAGTTTCCAATATTCATTCATTCATTGCCTTTCTGTTGTCATTGCAGTAAGCCCCATGTCCATCACTGTATTGAGATATCTGCCATCCTGTGATTGAACATACGGATTTAGTATTCATGTATAATGTTACTGTGTAGGCCCAGTAATGACTGACAGATTCATTCGATTGCCGTTGTCTGTCTCTCATCTAGCTTACAGATGTTCAGATAAGCCACCTATATTAAAATCATATGCTTTGAACGCGTATGTTTTACTCTCATCATGATAAATATCAGTCCTAGTGCAAGTGCGAGAGTTCTAGAGTCTGTGTTGCAGAATGAGAAAATAGATATTTAGGTTTCTCAGTAACATTTGATAGCATAATGATTTTGCTGTTTATAGTTAAATGGTTAAAAACAGCTTTTAGCCAGCAACTTATACGCACAAATAATAATCATTTACTTATCCTTGTCGAATTAATAGGACTTTCCTCGTAATTCCTTTTAATTCGTAAAAAAAGATGATTTTTATGTCGCCAGAGAACATGATGCCTGAACTCGCCTTTGATTTCCAGCCTTCACCTCAGATTTCTGAACATCACTCAGATGTGGGTCTGACTAAAAAATACGCATTTTCCTAAGGCAAATTATGAACAGGAAGAAAGCGCCTCTCTTCACCTTCAAAGCACTGGATTTTGATAGTAATTCCTATTCATTAGCACTTACGTTTTTCTGTCCCTATGTAACCTACAGGGTCAGTAAATGGTCGCCTGCTTCGGACAGAATTAGAACAAACACTTAATGGTTGAATCATGATTATCTTGCGTCATTGTTAATTTATTTTCGAGGTAGTTTATATTAACTGTTACACAAAACAAAATTATTCTGTTGTTTCGTATATTCATCCTCGAGTTTATACATCAGTTCTATTGATTTTATTCTTTAATTTAAAATAGGTGTGATTCAATTGGAATATACATTAATCGGTCAATATATTTAAATTGCTCTGTACAAATTGGATCATTTTTGTAAAAGGGGGGTATGTAGAGTGTTACGTCTTATATATCTGTTCTTACCATGGACATTTAGTTTGTTCACTCATGCATTAAATATACCAAATGATAACTGAGTCTTTAGGGACGTTATTGAGGCTTCAAGCCTTTTAATTAAGTAAGAGATTGTTTCCGGCTTGCTAATGGAAATTGGCCGATTCCAGCAGATAACTGTCCGGAGGGAATTCATCTGAATGGTGAGCAGCAATTTACAGTTATTCTCAGATACTTGGTTCCTCTCTCCAAGTCCGACTAACATGAAAGGCGAAGCCTGTGTTCATTGTCACTGTCACTCAACTTGTTCGAATTTAAGCTTCTTCAATTATGGCTACAATTAATTCTTTCGATTTCGCAACAGCTGTTATGCTCCACTATCGAAATTGCAAGAGTGCACAGTTTCATATATGAGGATTTCACACACAAACTTCTTCTCACAAGTTGCTGGTGTGTAAAATCTCATTTCGTGCCTATAAAACCACAATCTTAAATATGTTTTATTGGTTTAAAGTCACTCTGTAAGATTTAAGTTTATCAAGTCGCGAGTATGAAGATTACCAAAGTTTCAGGAGTGCATATTGCCTCCATCATCAGGGTGATCGCACCTCTGAAACTTCGGTAAAGTACCAGATTGCACGGCGCGCGCAACATCTCAGAAGACAGTCATCTCCCCCCTCTACATCTATGATCATTAACTGCTGTTAACAAATTAAACAAACACCAAAATTAAAATAATTCAATTTGTATTCTGGAAGGGCATTGCTTCATAGCACCTGAGCGTCGTTTATGTCAGTGTCGCCGTCTGTGGTACTTAATTCACAGACTTTCAGCCGCAGTGGGGGTATTAGTATAACTGATGGTTATAAATACTTCGTGCCGCAAATAATAATCAGGCTTAATATAATCAGTCCGAGAAGAAGGTATTTTTATAGGACCTATAATGCACGTTGAGTTCAGGCTGGTTTAGTTTTCTTAGGACATTAGCAGAAGGCAAAACTCTCCCCTGTATTTTCTTGCTGCAGATAGAATTCAGTAACAGCCCTGGGGCAGGTTGAAGTAATTTCAAATTAATTATTAGTCCTGAAAGCGTAAGTCATCCTGCTGAGACACGAGACTTTGAGTTTCGTTCTGTTATTTACCTAGGCTGTGTGAACTACAGGAGTTTTCTAGAGCTTCTGTTCAGACATAAGAGGCATAAGACATGAAAAGTCACAAGAGTTGGAGAATGCATAATTAGGAGTCTCATCATTTATACATTTTATATAATATTATTAAAGTGTCCACCCGATGCCCACAAAATGAGCGGCACATGTACCACAACAAGAGAAATGCATACAAGATATTAGTCGGTTGAAACAACTTATAATAGTTAAAATGGATCTTAAATAAATATGGCGTGGACTGGATTTATCCAGCGCAGTTTGGGGTCCAGTGTCAAGCTACACTGAAAATGGCGATGAACCATTAAGTTTCTTAAAGGATGAGAAACTTCTTGACCAGACAAATAATTTTTTTCTCACGATGACTTTTCACCGTTCAGTTATTTAGTTTGTTAATCTCAAATATTTTTAATGGAACCTTACGTGATGCAAAGTTCTGAAACTGGGTCCATAGTCCTACATCATTCGGTACAAAATTAACAGAAATGAATATACTCTGCTTTTATTATAATTTTGATAAAAAAACGCGATCTAACTGGAATTATATTTCCGACAAACTAGCCTTTCTTGGAAACCTCCCGTTATTTCACACATATATTTCTCATACTTGATTATAAGCTTTGTCTCTCCAACCGTAGTAAGTTACATGCCACACGCATAATGTATTTTTGAATCACATTTTATCCACACCATTACTCCTTTTATACTTGATAGCCGAGAACCTATACTTATGTGGCAGCACATTCTATAAAACATTTCGTAACAGGAGGGAAAAGGCCGGTTCACACTGAAACGTGTTACAGTAAATACAGCAGAAACAAATTCAGTGAGTAATGGTTTGGAATCAGAGCTAAACCATAAGTGGGCGAAAGTGATGCATAATTCATGTTTAAATTTTTTTATTTTTCTTGGACTACTATGCGTAGTTCTATTTTATGATAATTAAGCTTAAATCGTTATTTATTGACCACATATAATTTTTAGTTTCACAAAATTTACTTTCTGCGAGATTATGATGATTGAAGGACGATTATGACTTACTATTAATCACGAGGAACAAAGGAATGGTCGGGTATAATTTAATTTAAAGTTTGTTATTGTGTTCATGTGGAGGGCCTCTTAGATATGTAATGACGAAAACAGTCTCCATGATGTGTCTAAAAATTTAGATAATCCAATTCAAGCCAGAATGTCTAGGAAAATGTTCACTTTTCAGTGCTAATTAATAAGCTTGCGTTCACGGACGTGATATTGCCATAGACATTAAGCCAATATAAAACACAAGTTTAATAAAACGTGTATCGATTATGGATCGACTAATCAAATAATATATTTCTGAAAAGAAAACATTAAAATCCACATTCTGTTTCTTGTAAAAGTTGTTTTGTTTACTTGATGTCTAATATATTTTATAAAAGATGATAGGCCATTGGTTTGGTGCCCTTTCATCTATTTGTCGTTTATTTAACGACGCTTTCAATAACTCATACCATATACGCGTATCGTCGAATGCTAGGATGTTTAACGAATGATAGGTCCTGAAGGACATGGAAGAAAGTTTTTGTGGTTCAGTTTAAGTTATCGCTGTAGGACGAGCATTCCTTGTGGCTTGTGTGAACTTTAATGCATCTATTTACATATCATAATGACAATGGTTTGTTTGTTTGCAGCTGCTTTAAGCTTATTATAACATTTAATGAATGAATGCTAGCTAATTAAATTACTTTCATTATGTTACCGATGGGAAGGTTCCAGATATGTCCGCCATAAAATGACACTCATTCGAAAGAAATTCATAATGGTCAAAATTTCGTAACTTAAAATATTTCTCTAATGAAGTAATTCATTTTGTCTGAAATATGTTTGTTTTACACGGCGTTGCAACATAGACGATCAAAATCGACGTATGTCTAACTTGTTCAGTTTCCAAAGTGCATGTTATTTAAATTGGTTAGGATTGGGATACGATCACACGCAGTTGGGGAAAAACCTAAGAAAAATAAGTTTGAACAACTATGGATGGAAACTAATTGACATCTAGGAAATCATTTTATTGTTCAATCTGAGAATTTGCTTCTGTAACACCGTGTTTTAAAGTTTCAACTTTATTTTAATAGGTACTAGATTAAATAACGTTAGCAGTTTTCAAGGAGCACAATTAGTTCACCTCAACTTCTGAAGTAGGAGAGGAATAAGACTTTGAAGTAAAAGGAGCTTGTAGCGTCTCTATACAATCCAGAAATTCTAACTTCCGAAACGTTTAGGTCCTGCCCTTTTCATGTTTGTCTTCATTGTGTCATGGCAGCGTCACAAATGCTTAATTTATTATGAATGGAAAATAATGAATGGAGGATAACGAAGACGCAAAGATAAATGGAAAGGAAACGGAGAATCTCTCAATGTTCCAGACTTAAAGTTAATTGTCTTATCGAATTCTCGCATGCGGTTGCAGTGTTGTTTTCTAATTACGTTCTATTCTGAGGGACCGTTGCCTAGAATAAAACCCGTCAGGCCTAGAATGTTTATTAATTATTAATACAGAATGAGTATTAGGCATTATTCACCTGCTAGTACTGAGAAAAACCAGCCGCGAAAATGTCAGTGTGGATAACCAGGTGAGAGTCAGACACGTGATGGCTGTATTAACTGCCTCGGTTTTCGCAGAAGTCGATATACTTGAGGTTAAGATGGATGAACTGAATTTTGATTTTGCCCCACCGATTTCACGGGAGAATACTCAACAATATATGAACTTAAGGAGCTGACAAAATACATTGCGCAACTTTAGTTTGTATTTGGCGTACTTATTCTGGAGAGGTACAGTATGGTGCAGTACTTTGTGAAAAATCACGGAATTCGGTTTCTGTACCGAGTCGTGTGCTTCATGTGAACCAACCTTATTAGTTCACTGAAGTTGGGCTACGTTTATAGTGCATGAGGAGAGTGTGGGAACAGCAGTTTACTCCTAGTTTGAGGTTGCGGGGATCTATTATTGGTACCCCACATTCTCCTGAAACTCCTTCCACGTTTACTCTTTCATTAAATAGAATGTACCACTTAATCTCTTATGGTGTACACTAAATATAGTCCCATTGCTAAAATAAAAATTTCGCCTCTAGACTTCACAACCAAGTTTTGAGATTCCTATTTTAATATTATCCTTTGGTGTCGAAGTTGATTCTTGCCCTTACATTCGTATCTTCCAGGCGTAAGTCGTAAGTATAAAACAGTGTCAGCAGAAACGTGAAAATGAGTTGGCTCTCATCATGTAATTTGTTTTTGTTCGCAAGTCTACGGCGCATGTGTAATTAATTCACATTTTGCGTAATTAAGATTTAATTAACTAGAATATGAAACGAGCGAGTGAATACTTCAGCAAAACTGTAGACAGCATATGTTGCGCGGTGTAACAGGATGCACGAACTTCAAGGCTTATAATACTGACGCAACAAAAGCCTCTGCTGAATGACAGCAGTGTTGGCGGTTTTGATGGCAAAGAGAAATGGTCGTGTGTGGGATTTAGACCAGTTCACCAGTAATCAAGCACCTCACACACACTTACATGCATACATAGATACACACTGTGGCCATGTACGTGGAATAGTTCAAGCAAAACCACCAATTCATTCAAAAGAGTCGGTAATTAAACATCGATTATTTGAACTACAGTTGAACGCAGACTGAACATGATATCTCTACATTCACTGAATATTTGCTGTCCGTTTAACAGATATTCGGTCGTTACGTACTAATACTGTACTTTTTAGAATGTGACCAGCAGACACAATATTTGAAATAAAGCTATGTTACATAAAACATGCAATTCTTCGTAGATCACATATCAAAACATGTAATCATGTTAATTTTACACACAAATAATTATCTCGCTTTATTTAATGCTATTAATTCTATGGGTGCTATAACTAATCGTGTGACGATGTGTCATAATCAGGTATACGGGCGTAAAAATTAATTTGTAACTACATACCAATGTGTGTAGAAATATGACAAGGGAAGTAACTCCCAACTGACCAGCTTTCTATCGAAAGGAATGTAGGTTTCACTGGAAATACTGCTATCTCGTGTTTGTTAACACCTCGCTATGCGTTAGTATAGTTCCTTTTGAATTTATTTTGCTCGGACAATAATCACAACGTAGATAAAAGAACGTTCTCTTATTATAAGTTCTGAAAAAAGCCTTTTGAATATGAAGTAAACATGAAGGACACATATAACAGAGAATAAGTGGCATATCTACATTAAATTTTTTGTGGTGGATGTTTTACTAAAACAGTCCTTTGATACGTACTCTAGCCCTGTAGTAATCGCATTATATTTTAGTATCGCTTGTTTGTTTTTTTAAACTGACATTTCTGTTGTTTATTGGTGTCACTAACGTAAAGTTTTTTTTAAAACTTTAGGCTGAGAATAGTTGATGATTATGTACAGTTAGGTTGAAGGGAATGAAGGAAGCGGTCGACCATATTTCAAGTTTCTTTATCCTGAATATACTGAGAAAACCCATTAGGAACTTCATTATTCAACCCGACACTGTTACCGATACATTTCTGGCATGAGCCAGACAGATCATAGATTGATCTGACCTGTTTAACCGTACGTTGGTAACCGAGGCAAGAGCTTTGCTACTTCCTTAGCTTGAAAGTTCGCAGATCTTATTCAAGTGTTTTGAAGAGTTCAATACTTTACACGTCTTGGGAACCATTTTTGTATACTAGTTTTTACAGATGCCTATAGAGAGTGAGTAAATATTGAATTTAAATTCAGTTGAGAGTATCATGTTAACAACCATGCCCTAAGTTTCATAAGTACGTTGTTGGAAACTATCCTCACACAATGGAGCGCTTTGTCTTCAAATCTCCACTTTCTAAAACAGCTTGTGTGTTCAAGGATATAAAGAGATGTATAATTGTTCGCTGTTTCAGTGTCTCGGAATGCATGAAAACAATTAGCGCTTAATCAATTCTTACGAAACATGAAACTTCATCACTGAAGTCATTAGTTGTGTTTCGTGTTGTTCACTACCATTGATTGAAGTCATGCATTACATTTCAATAAAATGTTAATATGATACATAATTCCTGCACTTTTTATTGACTGCGTATTAAGGACACATAAAACATTTCGGTATTCTCTGCACAATTAAATTCGTTTTGCAGAGATGTGTCTGAAATTATTATGCATATTTCGGTATTTAGGGCCTATTTAATTTTATTTTATATTATTACACGTGTAATAATTTATAAGTGCCTCAGCAATTTATATGAAATTGAATTATTTAATAGTTTCTTGTGATCTGATATCTAATTGTAGACCAACTATTTTATATTCAACAGCCCGAAAGGTCCTTACATAGAATTACTTTACGCATGGTCACATATGTATTCTTTAAATTAATTTTTTTCTCGGAGGATCTTGTACCATCTTTCTTTTAATTGTTGTCATGAGATTATCGACCATAATTTTCAGTGTTTTTGTCATTTCCTTGTTCCATGCCCAGTCCAATGCATCCTCCTTGATTTAACGTATTTCATGGTGCGAGGCTGAAGTGTAGCATTACGTATGCAAATTCGATGCAGTGTGAGAACAGTATCCAGTTCCTTACAGTATATACGATCCGTATCAATACTCAGCCCGTAATAGCAGGAAATACTGTACTGCAAACAAGGAAGTCAGAATTGCACATGCGAATGTGTTGCGTGATATTACAGAAGTACATCTACAACATGTTAATAGTACCCGAACACACTTCTGAAGAGGCCGTCATCTCTGCAGTAGATCTGTTATTCTGGAATTAGCCCTGCGTTTGCTGTTCTGATTCGTGTTAGAGGAAGGACGGTCTGTAATCCACATGATGTTAATGACGTTTATTTCTTCTGAGCTTCGATGAGTCAGAACATTATCTCTCTGATTCCTACTGTTATATGGGTCTCTGGCTTTATTTCGTGAAGAAAACGTATAAGAAGGTATCAACAGAACTAGCTTAGGTAGTTCTAACACAGGAGGTGTAATGACTATTGCAGGCGAGCGTTATAACAATTGCGTGTGAAGAATACATCAAATATAGAACATTAAGACTACCAATTTCCCCCCACCTCTTTTGACTGTTTCCTCTCCATTGAATGTAAATCAGGGATACACAAAACTTTTCTCAGGTCTCAAAGTTTTTGTGTCTACAGGATTTTAAAGTTTTCGTAACTATTTACAATAGTAGTCTAACGATTGAACAGACACAGTGTTAATTATTTTGAAATAGTGAAATACTGTTCTTTCATTATTTTAATTTCATAGTTTGTACAACGCACAAATGCACAACATTCAAAATCTTGCATTAAATTCTACTATTGAGATTTGGGAGTAAGATTCTTCTGCATATTTTGCAAACGGATTAAGTATGCACGTAGCATGGGATTTTAACGCGTGTCCATTTAAATTTAAATAAGTGTGAAATTGGCACTGTAACAGGAATAGCTCAGTTAATGTAGTCACTGGCTGGGGATGCATGATCGGAGTTCGATTCTCTACAGGGGTGGGTAGGGATTTCCCTCCAATTTCCAATTATTGAGCCAACTAGCCTTCTGTGTAATGGGTATCAGGGATTATTTTTCTAGGTTAAAGCGGCTGGAGAGTGAGGCTAAAACTCACATACACCTAATAACGAATTTAAAAATGTGTGAAAATGTATTTTACTCCTCCTTACTTTCAAAAGGTGTTGTTTTTAATTACGTTATTAACGTGGTGTTGAAGTGTAAATAAAAACACGTTATTTTAAGTGTAGGTTACGGTGAGAAAACGCGGTATATAAATGTATACTGAAGTTTCTAGGTTGCATTGTATGCGGGTAGATAGGACATTTTGAGGCATAGCGGTAAACATTTAGCCATATTTATTAAACAGTCCTTCAAAATTGTGTTCCGACATAATCCTTTCTCCGACGAATAACTGTCGGCATTTACGTGACAGATGTTTCCTGTTTTTTCTTGTATTGACAAACATGAAGTCTCATGTCGAAAATTAGTTTTAAAATGTTCAAGAAACCACGACATCTAATGGCAGGTTTAGAAAACATGTCTCAGATTCAGACCATAACCTGCGTGCCTCTGTAAATACGAATACACCCATGAAATGGGGGAGGGAATGCTGGTAATGTTTTATACAGGAGTTTCTATAGCATTTTGTTTATCCCTAGACGACATCAGAGTTATGTAACTTAATGGTGCTGCCACATTAAATAGACTATTGTACATAAAAACAGTGGAGGATGAAGATGGAAGTGGACTCATGGGAGAAGAGATGAGAAATGAGGAAGAGAAGATATGAAAAGGAAAATAGTGACGTAGAGGGTAATGAATGAGCAAAAAACAGAATAGATTGTGGAGTCTGAAAGCAGACATGCAGGCCTGTAGAAAATTAGTGAAGATGTGTGTCATAAGGCTCGACGTTGAAACAAATTGTACATACTGGTCTCGGATGGAGGGGGGGGGGGG
>NW_019060173.1:5787-17960 GCF_000696155.1 Zootermopsis nevadensis
TAAAATTAAATTACCTACTCGTCGAAAAACGCACTAAACTATAAATTCCTATTAAGTGAACACAAAAAACTACTTTAAATGTGTAGAATGAAAATGGAAAAGTTATTTTCCACCGACAGTCCAATTTCCGCCTTCGAAACGAACACATCAGCAACCATGTTGAATGTTCGATCAATGATACACATTCCACTTCTAATAACATAATTTTCTATTCAGTTATATTTGTTTAAATGAATTAACATCCCGTGATAAAATCCGATGCTGTCCCATCCTGGATTAAGAACTCAACAAGAAAGGAGGGACACAGACCTTGAATCTCCATTTCGTTAAAAAAAAAGGTTGGCGGAACATAGGCCTATGGTATGATGACTTGCCGATACGAGTGGAAACAAGTATTCCAATGGAGCACACTTCTATACAATCTCTGCAGTGTATGTTGTTTTATTCTGTAGTGTACAACGTACCATAAAATCAATGCATGCTGCTACAGCAAATATTAATTTAGTATTAATGTGTGCACATGGTAATTTTATGAAATGTTTATAATCTTACTAAAAATCTCTCTCTATACACTTTATGTCAGACCAGTAACCACACAACTATTCCCCTCACGTCCAGCTTCACAACATGTATTTCCGTCACACACGAAATTAGGTCAGTAGGTTAACTAAGGGACGTAATGTTTTACTAACATCACATTTTATCCCCAGACGTAGTCCAATACTCCTACATCACTTTACACTAAGCTCGCTGTATTAACGTCAAGTATTCATAATAATAATTTCCATGCAGAATGATTTAACCTACCTTAAAACAAGTCCATCTAAATTTGAAGACTAATCCCACGAACTTCCTCTTATTTTCCATAGCCACACGAAAGAAAAACAACAAAGCAGGAACAACATGTTACTCGTAAAATAAAAAGGAAAATATCTGAATTTAGAGACAACTGATTAATTGGGTAAATTAAACGAACGATTTGGGGTAATATAGTAGGACCAGACAAACAAACAAAAAGTATTCGCTGTCGGAACGAAGTTACTGTCTAATATTTATGTGGGCTGTCTGAGAAAGTTACAAACTTTTTATTCATCGAAATAAGGACTGCACTGCGAGACCTGATACTCCACTGTCACTTTTACCTTGGGCGAATGCAGCGTTCCAGCGGCCAAAATAAAAATTTCCAAACGCGATCGTGTTCTACAGCATAAACATTGATAATTATCAAATGCAATCTAATTTAATTATAATTAAATTAGATTACATGGCCATGTAGAGCGCATGGAGTAAGAAAATCTAATTTTCCCTCTCCAAATTCATGCGCATATTGTTTATAGCAGTCGTCACGAAACGCTTCACGTCCTACACTGCTCGGCACTAAGTTCCGCTAGTTTTGCTACGCCGAGAGTTCCGAGCTGTCTTCACTCGCCTGGGCTTTGCTGTTGCGTTGAAATCTTGTAAGATTATGCAGTGACCTTGAAGAACGAAATCTGGTTCCGTCTGTCTGGGAGTTACCGCTCCAGCAGAGACCTGGTATCGCAGGTATGCTAAACGGATGGGTAGACTCTTAAAAGTTTCTTCGGTGAATTTAATAACACTGATATCCTACATAAAGATGACGTTTTATTGTCAATATCCAGTCAGACACGCTACCTGTTATAAACGTAAATAATAAAGCACTCTTGTGTAACTAACCTAGCGGAATCACATTCATACAAACTTCTGTAAAAGCAAGGCAATTTTGGCTAGCACGCGTACTTCCGAGATACCCGAAGCAGCAAAGTCCTTCTTGAAAAGCTGACAGTCGCTTCGGTAGCCAAGAAATTACTCATCTTTTACAGAAACATAAGAAGCAATTTCATGTCCACAAACCCAATTCCCTGCCCTATTCTGCGACAGATAAACTCCATCCACTTCTTCACATTCGACTTAGCTCTTTCACCAACACTTTAATATTATCCTCTCCCTCAAAAAATGGTCTCTTAAATTAACCCCAGCAAGAGTAACCGAGAACTACGTTTTCAAAGCCTCCACCTTACCCAATTGGAAAGAATCCAGCAAAGTCGGAGGCCTCTAATTAGCTAAAATATGGAGAACCTCTTTTCGGCTGTCCGCGGGTGCTCTTGTTCGTTCTCCATCCGAACAAGTCGACGACGTAAACACAACCAATTTCTGGCTAGTACAGCTTTGATTTCTATTTTAAAAAATAAATTTCAATTTTCCCTGCGTTGTTAATGTCATTACAGCTTGTATGAACATAATACATACAGACCTTTGTTGTTACTTATATTAATTTACAAATATGTAATCGGGAGTAAGAACAATGGGGTTATTTATGAGATAAAACAGAAAAATTTAATATGAGAAATTGAAAAGTGTGTGGGTGTTATTTAAAACGGAAGACAGGGGACTGGCGTTGATGGAATCCGACGGATCTATTCAATTTATTCTTTAGGCTCCTCCCACGTAAGTCAAACTGCTAATACAGGACTCGATGAGCCACCAGACGAGACCCTTGATTCCTTTTCTTGTTCAGAAGCTGGAGCGCGTTCAATTACCGTAACTCCTTCTGCCTCTCTGACCTGTTTTCGCTACGCCCCAACCTCACAAATGCCAGGCGGTAGTTCCTTTTATATTCAATTATCTAAACATATCGATTATTCATCCCAGTTCCACGTTACGTCACAGACTTCAGATGGATTTACAGTTCGTACAGAATCTGCCTACTTTTCAAAAAAAAATATAATTTAATTCGAAAAATATCTTTACATCTTATCACAGGTTGAATTACACGCCTTAGTATTTACAATTACCCAACGTATTTTTGGTATTCTCTGTTCGATAATGAACAATTCGTCCAATCTGTATACTTTGTTCGATAATGAACAATTCGTCCAATCGGCAGGCCGTATTTCCTGTCTACTGGATCTCTGTAATCCTGAAACTCTAGACGTAATTCGTACGAAAAAAATAAACAAACAATAAATCATGATAATGTGAGTTTTACATTCGATGCTAAAACTTGTCTAGCGTCACGAATGTCCTTCATTATGTTCAAACTACAAATTCACTTAAGTATTAACCATACGAATAATTTAAACTGGCTTCAATGAAATTACTAGGAGAATAGATAGTTGAACTCATCAAGAAATATAACTTTTAATTTTAAATACTAATAAGTGCTTCACATTCGTTATATTTATAAGTTATCTTATTTCTCGCACAGTGTAAATCTCCTACAAAATATAAATAAATTTCAATTCAAAATAATGTATACAAGTATCGTTTTAGCCTATGCATACTTAAGTAAATTTAAGTTGTTATATTATCTGCGTTGGTTAATTGTAAAATAGTAAAAATGTAATCTGTAACTCTCAAGATGAGCAACACCTTCAGCTGTTGCTTTACTAATCTTATAGAGTATTACCATCTAAACCCCCCCCCCACAGACTTTATGGCTTTTCGATGCCAGGGGGACTTCATCTAAACACTAATGAACTTTAATCATGCGACACGAAGCTGACTTCCGGACGAAGAAGGAAGACATTATTCTACCGGAAGAATTACAGCTGTCCAATCTCCTACTCTTACTCAAGTTCTGGTAGAATATGATTTACATACTTATCTTCCTCATCTGACGTCTGAGGAGCCAAGAACCTCGTGGGAATATCGCAACATCAGTTAACACGGTCCAGATCCTGACAGCAAACACAAATTCGTAACCCGATTGCACAATTTAACCGCAACGTACCACCAAACAATTAAACGTCGCAATGCGCATTTCCACAGCCCGGCTGACATATCGGAAATAAGAATCGAATTTCGATTATATTTTATATCGGAGGTTCCAGTATGCACTAAAAAACGGTGAGAATTTAACATTTGTTCATATCTCTTAAATATTACATACGTGAAAATGTCACCGAACTTTGCCGTCGTAAAAAAAATGTATAACTAACAAAATATAGATGTAATTCATGTCAATATATTTTGACACATTTCTCCTTGTGAAAAATATTTAACGAATTCAACGCGGATTGATATGTAGCGCCGTGCAGACTAATACAAATTTACCGATGTTTCAGAATTCCTTGCTGCCTCCATCATCAGGGCTATCGCCATGATGATAGACAGGCATCTTCATATGCACCGCTGTGAGATCCACAAATCCTAAATACAAAGAAATCTGGCTAACTTCGCAAATACGACGTAACGTAGCGTAACCAAACTATACAGATACGTAAACACTTAGCTGAGTTTTATAATTCAAGCGATTTTTATTGAAATGACTACAAGAACTGGCAGTTTAAGACAAAGCGAAATTTAAATATTAAAAATGCCTAGTCGAAAACCGTTAGTATCGTGCTCTGTAATCAGGAGTTTTGACTCCACAAACGATCATTGAAACTGAAGATTTTCGTGATGTTCTTAGGGACATACAGGCATACTCCGATACAAGACTTTAAATTTGGCCACGACTCCTTCTGTCAACATCTTTTCCAATATATTATTCACCAGCCATCCTATTACAATGTCTAAACCACCGACAGCGTCAAAAAATAAACCATAACCCCATAAACGGGCCTCAACAAAACAAATTGGTCTCGCAGTTGTCACAGGCCTGTCTGATGTAACAAAAAAACCCACCTTTTTCTAAAAAATTCAAAGTCAAATTTATATCGAGGAAAGAGGAACCTAGAAGTTTCCTTATACCTCCCTCCACCCAAATTTATCTTCTCTCTTCCTTTCTCCTGCAACCCAAACTTACGAAGATTTGCTTCGTGTACCTTGACACATCACCCAGGCTCTTGCAAGAGTCCGTCTTGTCTTCAGGCTTTCTAATGAAGTTAGTTAGTAATTCGTCCGCTAGGTGTCCCTCGACACCGATCACTCTCCAACTAACCATAGTTGTCTCCTTCAGCCGTAATAATATAGTAGCCGACGAAGTTCACAAGGTTGTACACAATTGAAGTCAGAAAGTTCCTCAATCTCCCTTAAACCAGATCATAACCACTGGATCTACACAACCGACAGCATCCAGCTGAAAACTTGGGCGAGGCCTGCCTTTGCTGACAGCTTATTGTGACAATCTATTCATTAATAGCGTAAGACCTGAGAGCAGCGAACTTCAAATAAACTTTCAGTGTTTAATCAATAAACAAGAAACTTCTTCAAAATTTAAAACAGAAATTTCCATTGATAATTTGCGTAACACAAAAGCGAGACTTTTAAATGATCTCCAACTTCAGTTTAGTTAGGAAAGTAATTTACGTTAGTACAAGTAACATTTCTAATAAAGTAGAAAAGAAACCTTCATTTTGGAATATTGTAAAAATCTACAGTCCTGATAATGTGTTAGCTCAGTCCCTGAAATAACTCAAACACAATACAAGGTACACACTTTACTATTTGCATCTAATCCGCCTCATTCTAAATCTTTTTTTCTAATCTGACCGTGTTACAACCCAACCTAACCTAACCTGAAGTTGATTTGTATATTATATACGCACACAACTCAGCCTTGTATTTAACCTAAACAACTTAAAAGGTTTTAACTGGCTACAAAGCCCACTTCATTTATAACTACATTTTCCAAACAGCAGAATATACACTAGTGCAGAAACAAATGAAGGTTCTTCCTGCTACGGAGGCAACTTCATAAGGGAACGATTAGCAAGAAACAAAGAGAAGTGAATCTTTCGAATACGGGTCATCCATCCCACGCCGTGGAGCTCTAATCTTACGTCAGTAGATTTCGCTACTTTGCAATACACACACACACACAGAAATATATCCGGAGTGTAAGTCATAACAGGAAAACTCCTTCTCTCAATAAATTCTTCCATTAACCCCCCTCCCCAATTCCGACCACAGAAAAAGCTTAGCGGCAGGGACTTTTAGCACTCTACAAAACCAAGGTTGCGAACACGAATTAGACCACCCCAGTCTGGGTCACTGTTTCAGCTCTGATAACAGATTTAAGCAACTGACCACCCCCACCCCCACCCCCACACACACAAAAGGCCTACTCATTTCAGATTTCTTTTTCGTAAAAGCCAGAATGAACTTCCCTAAGCACAGGACTGAGAGCACGAGGTGTGTTAAGGAACAAGAAATGATACGTCTGACACAAATCTTGCCCAGTTTAGGCCACTGTATCGGCACCTCACAAACGTGGACTTCGCTTTCAACGCCAAAGATCGCCTTCAGACACGGAAACCCCGAAAAAAGGTTTAATGTGGGATGACGCCGGAGAGCTCTTATTAAAACAAGTAAAATGTAAGTAGCTTAAACGGAATTCTGATGCCGTCTTCACTGAGTATACGAATCAAACGTTTAACAATAACAAAGAAAGAATTAATTAACATCGCCCACATAACCTCTGCCTTCATGAATAGTTGAAGGCAAATCAACATAATACTTGTCAGCTATCGACGGAAAGATTTAGTCAAAATCAGGCAGAATGTCGATGATGCAAGATACTTTCTACAAAGTCAATTCAAAAGAATAAAGCAGTGCTTAATACATCATATTAAATGTTTATCGGCATTACTTCTATAAACGCTTTCTGGTAATATTTTCATAAGAATGTTAATACAAAAGAGATTAATATTCCAGCAGTGCGAAGTACTCGCTGGACAAAAAATTTAGCATTTATCACTAAGGGCCAGTATTTAATTTCAAAAATTATCGTGAATGCTAATCATGACTGATACAACTTCGCACTAACTGAGAAAATAAATCCACAAATCTGAAATTAAACTTCAGTCACAATTTATTTTCAAGTTCTATTCTATGAGACATTGGTTCACACTCGACTAGCACTTTAGTCAAAATGATAACGAAACTTATTAACATTTTAGCCTGACTTGTGACTACACTAGTCTCTGATTTTAAAATATGGTATCAGGACCTGTAATATTTCACGCAAAAAATACCGGAACGCTCTGTAGGAAGTAACTCATGCAAAATAATCTTTCTTGAATAACTAACAGTCGCTCAGCTGGTCCATAAATTCCTCAGTTTCTTATGAAACACAAAGGCTCGTTACCATGTTCAAAAGATCCCGCCACTGGTCCCTATCCTAAGTCAGATGAATACAGACCCGTAGTCAAAATATCTTTAAAATTAATTTTAATATTATACTCCCACACACACACCAGTCACAACTGGTCCTTTCCCTCCAGATTTTGCGACTATATTTCTGTATTAATCTCAGCCCAGCTCTGTACTTCTTCAAATTCCACTGTAACACTATGACGCCATCTGTCAAAATATCTCTCTCTCTCTGACACCTGGCCAAGGACGTAGTTAGGAAAATGCCCGGATATCAGCCGCGTTATGCAGAAATATTTTAATATTCAAAGAACTGGCGGTAAATTCGTTTAGCTTTCTTGACAATGAAACCTACCACACTAAACTCTTGCCTTGCCCTATTAGTTAATTAAATCTTTCAATTACGAAGCAATGTTATTACTGCTACGAGACAAGACTACTCAAGATCCCCACAAGACATACATCTTCTAATGAAAGTGAAATGGTTTGTGGTCTTACGAGACACAGCACCGCGAAATACTAGAGGCAGTTATCAACGTTTCGGAGGCGAAAACTGATTTCATCTTCAGGAAAAAAGTGTAATGTTGGAATCTGGGTGAGTCATACAGCAGTGGTGGTTTATCATGGCTGTGTGCACGATGGTCTCTGACGTAATACATTTAAATAAAGTTAACAAATATACTCTCTGCCAACTGTATGTACTTATACTCATATAAACTCATTCTCAGAAGCTGGATTAAAACACCAATTGGCAAACTGGATCATTTTATTTGATAACCCTTAAACATATAACTCGAGAACGAATATACATATGTCATAACACCGAAATTCTGTCCCGGAATCGAGTCCCGACGATCATTACAAAATTCGTTGCAACCTCCTGTTACGTACATCCAAAACTTCATCGCGTGTAACATTTTACCCTTCTTACCTCGACCGAGGGCTGATATTAAAATATATTATATCTGCCTTCACCTTTAAAAGTCCAGTAATATTTGTATGTATCATCCGCTTTAACAATAAATTATATTTATTTTGAATTTTAATTTTCTGGTATGATTCTCATTGTGTACGGACTAAGTGTTTAAATACGATGTCTGTAATGGTAAAGTGTTGTGTTTACTGTGCGGTGCGGACTAAATGTTTAAATACGAATAGACGAGCTTCGGCTTTAGGGGGTTAAGCCCTTCTTGTCGACTAGATTCAGTACAAATTTTCATTTCATGATGCTCCGTACCTTTCCGAATGTACCTAATCCCACCATCAAGCCGTCATCAGCATACCGGATTTATCGGCGGTTTATTCAAATACCGGAGGTGAAATGTAACAGAATTCTGAGCATGATTGATGATCATGTGATCGATAAGGTTCTGTTTGCTACAAGGCCTCGTGTGAATGAAGGATATTTGGCTTGGTAATGACGGAACAGAATGCCTGGACTACAGGTTCTTGTTCACTGTCATAACGTGAGGACTTTAATGATAAATACGTATGTATGACGTGGGACTCAGCCAGGTTCCCCAGTCGCCCACGTGCAAATTATGCAAACCAAAGCAGCAGTAGTGTTAGGTTGCCTGCTTTCAGGGGCAGACTAGGTTCAATAGAACATTGCCGTCCTTAGGATATATTAAAGTCTGTACTTTTAAATATGTGATTAACTCCGTTGCTTGTAAGGAATGTTGTTTTATTAGACGCTTCATTGAAATTTAAACTAACGTAACGACCTCAAGTACACATCGTCCTGGATGAAGCTGGTGTTGCCGTCATGAAACTGGAAAGTCTCGAAGCCGCCAGAGTGTAATTTCGTACCACGGTTTAACCAACTGAAATAATCACTCTTGTTATAATCTGGATAACTATAAACTAACAAAGGTCGTGTTATCATACGTAGTAGCAGATTTCACTAAATAGGTAGAACTCCTAGGAGTCAATCACTGTCAATCGATTTATCGATTCATATCGAACTCCACGCCGTAGTAATTTTATGAACATAAATGCGATGTCTAAAATGCCATCAGCAAAATTATTTCCAGTTTCATTGACTACATTTTTATTTTGATTTCCAAGTTACAAAACAAACCCACCCTCTCAGTTCCTCTTAACTTAGTGTTTATGGTTTTACCGATCTAACGCAGAATTGACTTCAGATTTTATTTACAGAAGTGATCTACCACTCGACAGACACTACCTAGTTTGTCTGTCTGTTTGTTTGTTTGCTGTGTTAGTACACACGTAACATCCATCAAAAATAAATTACTACTGTAATCGTGTTCTGAAAAATATATCGCAGGTTTTGGACAGGATGCTTTTAAGAATTAAATTATTAATTTAGGTTTTATCTAGATGTTGAAACACTTTTCCTTTGCCTATGATGTGTTTCTGACAGTTGCGTTTCGAGTTATCACTGAAAGCACTAGATTACTGTTTACACAGTTAGAAACTTAGTTTCAGAGGGCTGTTACCCATTATGTGGGAGGAGGCTGCTTTGAAATACAGTAATACGCCCATATAAACCAGCAAAACAGTATGACAGCACAGTTCTGAGTGCAGTGTCCTGTTCATGCCACTACACACACAATAACAGGATATGAAACAAAGAATGCTCGGCGAAAAATGTGATATTTTATCCCTGTTAAATGTTTACACGGCTGACAATTATTTGGTACTTACCATCAAAATCATTAACAGTGTTATGCAACTGCAAATAATATTTTATGCATACAAATTTGATGACCTCGTTTGCAAGTTACAATGTGATTTACGATGTACAAAATTCAGTATCATTGTGCATACTAATGTTCTCACTTAAATCGTTACACACCTTACCGAAATTCAAGCACCATCTTTAATTTCTGATCCAACTTTATCTTACGCACGTTCATATACACAATTTGGTACTTTTTGCGTGAATGTAATTTGTAGTATGTTCTGTGTAACGAGCGAGTATTGTATGGAGAAATTTCACTTAAAAGACAAATCCAATGCGATGTGACTTGCGTTTCCATGGAAACGTGAAACATGCCAACACCAGTTTAGCGCAGTAGCAACAAACCAGCGCACAGAACATAAATGCACCACGCTCCAATTCCCGTGTAGGACGCCATACATACATATACGCGTCTCACTTTGAGAACATTATTTTCATTTGTGATTTCGAAAGCATATTCTGTGTGTTTAGATAAGTTTGTCATAATGTCGTTTACAAATCATATTCCTACAAGTTGATGAAGGAAATTTATTTCTAATACACAAACTGGTCTGTCACTTCTCCGAGAGAGGGCGTGTCCAAAACCAATTTTCGCGTAAGTGGGGTGCAAACTCTACTAATTTGACCTGACTTAACACGCAATCACTACGCACGCGACTGTACCTTGCTCACGCTTGGTAACAGTGGCTTGTTTTCAAGAGAAGTCCCTTCTGAAAAGGTGTCAGGTTTGTACATACACAGACTGTTCGAAATGTCACGCGAACCAAATGGTTGCATTTCGACAGGATTAATAAACACACGTGTGACCCGTAAAGGTCACGACATGTTGTAACCTGGTCACGCCAGTCCATTAGTTCATCAGCAGCAGTCGAAGTGCAAGGATGTCTTTTTAAGAGATGCAAGATGTCGAACATCGCCTGGCATCTCGTGAAAACTTGCCATAATGAGTTAAGGACATATTTCCCAATTTTCGTGTGACGAACAAATCGATAATATTTCGTCATTGTAGAAACGCTTCACCGGGTTGCATCAAACACGGAGACATTTCCAAGACTTAATACAAAACAGCTTTTTAAATTTAAATTTCATGCTTTTTTTTTCAATGTGGCGTTACTTTTGTCCCATCCTATACTCTCCTACCTTTCCTTTTGTATCAACCTGTTCTAACCTTAACTTTTTCCCGTCAGAGCGAGCCCTGGTCTTCCTCTGCTTTGCTACGTCATACGGGGACCGGCGTGAGCCTTGTCTCTGTCACGTGGTCGGATACGTTTCTTTCGGACTAAATCGGAAGGGTCTTATCCCGGTTTAGAAAGTGGGGCTGAGAACTGACACAGGTTCCCGGGTCTGGGGCTGCTCGGTGAACTATAGTTATTTTTCTGTGTGTTACTAGTCTGTATATATGTATATATAAATTGTAATCTGTTAAAAAAAAGTCTTACAAAGAGTTGTGGGCCTGCGTGTTACAACAAACAGAAATGCGTCACGAATGGTTTGCGTGAACTTTCAATCACCCTGTACTGAGGTAATATTTACAGAGGGTATATACAGGGTACATTACTTTATTAAGTGTCGATGACTGGAATCTGTATAAACAGATTGGAGAAATGTCTATATGCCTATTTGTATCATTAAAAATCAAATTTTCATGTTCATGTGTGAAACTTGTTTAACCCTTTGAAGGAAGAAGAAGAAGAATAAGGTGATAATTTGGTTACCTCCGTAGCGGAGGGGGGGAGGGTTCTAATGTGTTTAAATTGGAGGGGGGTTGCATGGAAAACACGCGGTAGCAACATGGTATTTGGGGACCATCTCAGCGTTTGGTTGAAGACTGAGGAAACAAATGTGGCCGGCGACAGGAACTTCCGATTTCCAATGATAACTAGCAAGGAAGTCCGGTATAAAAAAGACTGCACTGTTTTATGAGTAAAAGAACAGATTCGATTAAAGTTTGTATAAAATAAGAAGTAATTTAGAAGAAACTGACCACGCGCGTTGATGAGGTTTTTTATATGTTGAATTGTAGTTTGGGAATGCACGTGACATTCATATTCTGCTACTGAAATCGTCAAAACTCGAGTCAGACGCTGCCTGTGTCAGTAACCATTAAAATTGTACACTGGAATTCTGGTATCATCCAATTCTGAATACGCCTGTCACAACGAGGACGAAATTCTCAACGCTCCTTTGTATCCGAAGTGATGTTTTGTCCGAAGCACAACTCATAACGACAGAAGATAAGTTGGCAACGCTGGCATCGACCCTATTTTAAAAAAAAAGTTTCGGAGGTTCTGATATTCGACGTCGGTTAACGGTATTTCAGAGCTACTTTAAACGGAATTTTTTTTTCACGTATTATGTCGCATAAAGTCTACAACGTTTTGTGTACATGAAACAGAGGACGGACAATGAA
>NW_019060173.1:34806-46818 GCF_000696155.1 Zootermopsis nevadensis
TCCATCCATACCAAGATAAGCCCGTTATTTTAACGTATTAGCCGATGTGTGCATCGCCTTTGTGAATCGTTAATACACCAACACCAAATGAAGCCACAATTAATGAGACAGATCTGCTAATGACACTACGATTATCAATGTAATTCATAATGGAAAAGTAAAACTACTTCAAAATCGATATTTACAACGAACTGACCTCTCGCTATGAATATGTTGAATATAACGCGAATTATTGGACTATAGACCTTAATTTACTGTCCGCCGATAACTCTCGGATGTATTTTGTTATTTATTCTAACAGCAGTTCTATTGAGCACTTTTCCCACTCCGAATAAAGAGAACATTTATTTATTCTTGCTTCATATAACGACTCTACAAACAGCTGAGATCAAACGGAGTCGAATAATGGACTAGAAAGACTGAGGAAAAAAAAGCAAGTCTCAGGACGGGTGTTCAACTCCAGATCTTCAGAAGACGAAGCAACGATCTTAAATGCTCGGCCGACGTTAGGCGAGGGCATGGAAACGCACTGAAGAATGTCGCAACAACATCGAAGCAACATGCTTACTGCGTGAATCTACACAATAAACGTTAAGAACGTGTAGCTGGCATATAGGGGACTGGCATTTACGGATAGCGACGTTACTCGTGTTTAGAAATGAAGCAGAGAAACCTGTAAATCACTTTCGAGCAAAGAACAATTTACGTTCAATCTCAAGACGAACACGTAAAATGAAAGACGAAAATTATGACATAAAATCCTGTATTAACAACTGTCATGTAGACATACGACTACAATATACATCTTGAATTAAAACACTTCATCAGAGTTTATGGACACTAGGGACGTTTATATTTTCAAGTTCCAAAAGAAAAGGAAACTTTCTTTTGCAAATGTCCATATTATTTTAAAATCCACACCGCACTAAACTCGAAGAACACTTTAAATGCATGGTGACAGCGATTATCTGTAAGACGCACGACAGCCATGTTACCTGCTAGGAAGACCGAATACTGCGCGTAGTTCAGACTACATGATGATTAATGAATAATTAATTTCAGAAAGGGGGGGGGAGTGACCTAACTTGAGGCACTATACCGGCAATTGCTTGGGGGAGACTGAGGTAAACCACGAAACCCCACATTCAGAACAGCCAGTCTTCGGGCCGAGTCCTCCGGAATACAAAGCAGGCGTTCTAACCACTCGGCTGAGATGTTCGGTCCCAGTGTCCTGTCCTTCATGCAGAAATTTATTAAAATTCTAGATTATACAAAAGTTGACCTCAAAAGCCAACATCACCTTTCTTACAGAATAATCGAAATGGTCGGGGGAGGGGGGGAAAAACAGACGTCACATTTGAGATCAATGACCTGTTAATAGGCGGGTTGTGTTTCCGCGTTTGTGGCTTGGCGATAGCGCCAGAACAGGGGATTCCCCACACGTTGCGCAACTGGATTACCATACAGCAACATACTGGCCCAGAAACGTATACATCTCTTCATTAATGTGACAGTAATCTAAACCATATTTCAATCCATATTGGAATGTGTCCATATATTACAACTGAATTCCTCAAAATAAAATTCTATTAAAATCCATTCTGTTGCAGGCAACTTCTAGTTAGGACTCGCCCATCTGATACAGACGTGTACAAATGGGCAGACTTAAGAACACAGACCATCAGCAGGAGTCTAACTTAACCTTCATGATACCGTCCATTACGCCCTTGTTCCACGACATTCAATGTTTACTGCGGTCCCAGCTCAACTCAATCTGCCCTGCAGTTGACGTTTTGTATCAGTGCTGTACCTATTGAGTTCCTCTGATGCACAAAACCAACAAGATTAATTACGGTTATAATAAACACACACGCCCACCACAGCATGCCGACACGCAAGAAACTACGACCTCAACTTAAGTAGCACGTCCTTAGATTACTTCGGTTTCATGTTATACCACACACGGCTTCATCTGTTCTAGACATTGGTTCCACGACTAACTTGCGAGGCAAACTTTAGTGTCGGAATGTTCCCCGGGGACCCCACTCTCTGACACGAAGACTGATGGATTTAAATACGAACAAGAGTCGATGTAGCGTCTTCATATAATATTGACATCCTTTCTTAATAGGCTACTGCGTCCTAACCCTTGGCAGTTCCTGACAATTGAACGAGACAAACTGCATCACATAAAACGCGCAACTATTTGAAAACTAAAATTTTTAACACATTTTTGTGTTTTACAATTCCACGGTACGACAAATATCAGATTCAGGTTAAGTGTCACTATATAGCAGAACAGGTTTCTGTAAACCGCTTATAAAACACGTACAGAGCAATGGGGCGGTTTGAAAACAATAAGTCACGTTCGTAACATTGACAGTGTTAAAATGTGTAGTACCACTCTCCAAATCAATCCGTTATATTGGGTGTATTACTCTAAATGAAAAAGGGCCTTGTTCGGATTATAGATATGTTTCGATAGTCGATTTACTTGGACAATCGAACGACGACGAGGTCGAACACTAAATTAAATAACGTGAGTGTACAGTTCACATGAAAATAAAAAATTGCCATCTACGTAAAATATGTATCGATTATTACATAGTCACGTATTAAATAAACGGGCATGTATTAACAACGTACAAAATTTAATTAATATTAGATAATAACAGAACATAACAATAAAATATTCTGTCATCGTACAGCAAATAACAATTTAAAGCGTGCCATAGAATGAGTGTGGTATTCTGGTTATGACGTGAAATCTTCACATGTTCCAGTAAATTTAACTATCTGTATTTCTGTCAATAAAATTAACATTTTTAATCTACGTCTGAATAAAAAAAGTGTTGCTCACGTGTAGGGCCTACATTCTAGAGACTTAATTATCATAAACGTTGGTGTTTCTCCGGAGTCTACACCCACGTTTATAACAATTAAGTATCAGAGTCTAGAAGACACACCCACGTTTATAACAATTAAGTATCTTAATTAAATTCAATAGCAAGGAGCCTATGGCAGGCAAAACTGGTATATATAGACTAAACAAAAAGTATAAAAATAAACAAGAATCAGCCCGTCTACGTCTGTCTGTCACATTTTTCGCATCAAAAGTTATAGATCACACTAGTGCATGAGCGACCTTAAGACCATTGCTGGAATATGGCAGGTCCAAAACTGATCTCGCTTCTTTCTGAGTAATAATGGGTTGTAAGGATTTAAAGTCTCAAATTAAGAAATGAGGGACATAAATTTGTGAAAACAACAGACGAACGTCGACGGACAATGACTCGATATGAAAGAAAGAATGTACTCAACATTGCAACTCAGTTAAGTCTATTGTGCATGCTACATAAACGACCATGGAGAAGTCAGCGCTTATAACAGCCGAAGCCATGGCTTAATTACATCGCTTATAACACGCCGTCTGCAAAAGCCTCCAAGTGCGAAGTGAATATGTAAAGTCAAAAATTCCGACTCGGGCAGAACAGTGCTCTGACTTAGAACAGACAGACCACATCCCTTGTTCGCCCAAGCTAAAGGCTGCAAGCCTGAGAGAACACGTAGAAATCCAGACAGATTTTCTCGGAAAACCTGAAGGTAAGAGACAATTTCGGAGACCGAGTCGTAGATGGGATAAGTGTTATTACTTATAAAAATTAGTAATAAAGATGCAGGTTATGGGCTGAACTCGGCTTGTTCAGGATATGGTTAAGTGACGGGTTATTATGAATTTAGTCATGATACTGGGATACAAAAAAGGCAGGGGATATTTTGACGAGTTAATCGATTATCAACTTCCGAACAAAGTCTCTATTGGATGAGGTCGCTGATTTATCTAATTATTCATAAAAACAGCTGACTGTTGAAATAAAAACCGCGCATCCTATAAATCTACATAGGCCTAATGACGTATGCACATAACCTCCGTGACGAAGGCAATAAAAACTCTTGAAATTTATGTATATGACTAAGAGGAAAATAAATTCAGAACACATAATTAATTAATAAGGATGTTCACGCGAGAAACTGGGAGGTGGACAGGGACACCGTAAACTTATTCTTCATTTGGCGCTACAATCCTACCTACTTAAGCCAAATACTAATCTCCATATAAAACATGGTATTGTCTGTACACAGCATTACTGCCATGCCACGATACATTTAAATGACGTCACAGCCAATTAGGTGATGTGACTACATGGGGCCTACTCCCAGAATCTTCTCTCCTTGCTCTCAGAACGACATTTCCGAACATCTCTTGTCACTCATTACGTATAACCCTGAGAAAAACCTCTCACTACCGCCAAAAATTCGTCACATCCCAGCCGGAGCGGAACAACAAATAGGACAGCTTGAAACGTTGAAGCCGATCTTTCATACGTCTCATCAATAAACCACGTTCTTCGAATGCCCAATTAAACTACACCATTCCAAAATCTCTGTTACCAGCCATGTGGTCGAAGATCTTCTGGAGTGACCACTGGTCATATGCTGGCATGAGACCATAGCAAGCCACTGGGCCAAAGATATGGTAGGCTCATGATTACAAGAACATTTTATCAATGCCATTTTCTGAGAAACTTGAAAAAGTCTGATTTGATCTCGGAGTAAGAGATCGTACTTGACCGATATGAATCAAAATTACAGCCGGCCGGAACTTCCGGTGTAATCCTTAATATTATACTTGATTAAAATCCGCACATCCGGTTTGGAAAATAAAAGCAGGCGGACATGGTCTTCTACATGTTTTTACTCCGTGCACTTTGCAATTGTATAGTCTTGGTAATAAACATTTACAGCTTTGAAGATTTCTGTCTTCTGGGTTGTTGCGCCGTGTAGTATACTACACGGCGCAACAACCCAGAGGAAAGCAATCTTCACCTCAAATCATACGTTTACAGCTCTATTTGAAATAGGTCTCCCTCATTTTCTATAAAATCGGTATTTACTGACATGTTATCACATAAAACACAGATAATTCGTCAACGAAATATGACGAATTGATAAACCGACCAAATGAAGTCGTGTGCGTAGCTAGTCACGAGGAAAAACTAGGAAGACGAACACAGTAGATCCTGGTGAAAGTAAACACAGAGCCTGGATGAAATCGATACGTGACGCAACACACAGCTGGGCTGATTGAGACGACGCGAAAATATACGTTGCAGTGGCTCAAACCAATGCGCGCGCAAAACAGACCGATGCATTACTGACGTTACTGATAACATAATTTCAGACTCGGGACCGTATTTGACGTGAGCGATATTCGGATTGTTAAGTCCTGCATAAACACAACTCACTCTGAAGCCCGAAGCTCCCCTAAACATTATGCTCACCCAAATAACTCCCCCCCACACACACACACACCGAAACATGCGAATGCTTACAGAATTCCAATAAAACTTCTCCGCGGACAACACTGCATTCATTCTTCCTCTGAATAACGCAAATGTTACATGTGAAATAGCAAAACTTCCTACGATTCGTAGATAGGAAATGATGTATTACTCCGCTGGCGCCACAAAGGAACTACTTACAGATCTTCTACACTAACCCAGTTGGAATACTGCTTCAAAACTCACCAATGCCAAGAATATTTTCCTCTATCTACTGACTCACGTACACACAAAAACAATTCTCTTATCCCGAACGTCTGCTACTTCCAAGAAAGCGTTTTGGAACCAGCCTCTGTTTTCGTGGGCTGTTTTAAAACATATCCCTTGTCAGCGGACAGCTGACAAGGGATAGTCCTCGAGCTTGGGCTAATAACTCCTCACAGCAAAAACAAGGCACGTTACGGAATGAAACTGAAAATGAACATAAAATTTTAGAAATGGAATGGCAGGAGCCTCTACATATAGATCAAGATCACTGGAGGACGCAAGACGATGATGTTTCGAGTTTCTACTACTCTTCATCAGTGATGGATAAGAAATAGGAAGATGAGATTGGCCGGGCACGTAGCACGTATAGGAGAGACGCGAAAAGAACAAAACTTTTGGGTGGAAAACTTCTATGGAAGAGACCCGTAATTGGCAGAACAATATTAAAACTGATCTTGAAGGAATATGATGATAAGACAATGACTAGAGTCGTCTCACTGAGGATAGGGGCTAGTAAACTTTATAATAAATCTTCTAGCTCTGAACAAGGTGCGTAATATCCTGACCAGCAGAGAGGCCATTAGCTATTCAATTTCTCCAAAGTTATTTAATTAGATATTAAGATTGTAACAAAACGTAAAATGTTTCACTTTCCAACGCAGTTATTTATAACTTTTCTTCTTCTCCTTTTATCTCCGTAACGCAAAATAAATAGCTTCACAGGACATGACACCTGCCTACCAAAAAAAAAGAGTTTGCCCTTCAGCGACCTACGAAGCGTTAATCCGCCTTTATGACCGACATCACAGTAGATTAGGCACTGACTGACCTCGGCAATATCGATCGAGCCTTCGTCGGGGACACCACCTACTGCCAGAGCACAAAGTAGCACCGGAAAGCGAATGTGTCCGTCTTACTTCGCTCTGCACCAGGCAGCATCCTCCTGTATCTTTTACCTGAGCAAATGGCGGAAAGATTAATGGCCAGAAGGAAATTACTACTGGGGCAGAGTTGTGAAGTCTGATGAAAGCTAACGGGGTGACGAGGGGTGGGGGGGGCACTGCGTGTCTCGAGTTTCAACAACCTCCTGAAACAGATTACAGCTGCAGTGGAGCCACGCAGGGGCAGAGGCGACAGACTACATATGACCTCACCGTGCCCACATACCGAGTGACACAAAAGAGTGACTTTTTGAACAAAAAAAAAAGTAAAAATGTAGGGCTACAAGGACATGAATGAAACTCGTGGACGTCGTGTTAACATAATAAATCCTGGGTGTAAAAACGATTTACTCATCTGAGTGTTCCGTTCAAATTTGCGGATACAATCGTTTCTACGACTGTTTCTGAAGTATGAAAAAAATAAGATGGTAAAGTTGCGTCATATTGTGATATAATAAGTATATATTAAATCTTGTCCGTCTAATCACAATAAATTCTTATTAAATATTAAAATATTACAATAATTAACATTTAAAATATTTAAAATATTAAATGATGTTCTTTATCGAAATATTCGATTTACATTTGACCATAATTTTTCATGTTTCACTATTAAATATTTTAAATGTTAATTATTGTAATATTTAATAAGAATTTATTGTGATTAGACGGACAAGATTTAATATATACTTTAAAAAAAATGTTAGGATTTGAGGTTTTCACGGCCTTGAGTCCGAAGTCCTTGCTGACTGAAATCATCAGGGCTCATCGGCGTCATGACGAGCGACGCTAAGAACCCACAAGACGTCGTTCGTATTTTTTTATTTTGTATATTTAAATTCAGTGATACAATGTTCCAGCATCTCTGAAATGGGAAATGCAAAACTGAGCGAGGGTTTACTTGCTACAGAATTTATAATAAATGCTCCAAACATCCTCCACATGCGTTAGCAAACTCCGAAACGATGCCCGTGAACCCAGCGCGACCTCTTACAACACTTTTCTTAGATTCGACTAGTGTTAATTTTTCTTACCTTGAGACATTCTCCTTAACACTTTTTCTTTCAAATGCCTACGGTATTCGACTCGAGGCGAATAACATGTAGTTCACTTGACACAGTGACGAAAATCAGAAAGGAGTCTGGGGATTGAAGATCCATCACTCCATTCGTACTCCACAGGAAAACGCATTCTGACGAACGGCTTGCTTAATCGAGTTTGAAACTCCGAACACAAAGATAAAACAAACACGGTTGAAATGAGAGACGCAGAGTCGGCGAATTCGGACACAGGAATCACAGCATCACAGAAACAAAAAGGTTTCCCTTTCACGTAAGGGACATGGAAATGGCGGTTCTGTAAAGAGATATCTCAGTGTAAAACTTCTGTGAAGAATTCCTGTTGAGTCACATTTCAGGTTATCATGACGGCGAGGACAAACATAGTACGTATGAAAACTTTATGGTTGAGACATTTCCTCCGTGGTCTATGACACGGGACAACCATCCCATCGACTTAACGGAGACAGAGTAGTCACCTAAGCTGTGACGATACAATGACTCAGCTAACAGGCTGCCAACTAACATTCTATTTCGCGTTAAGCGACTTTACATTCCGTCTTAAGTAGACCTACGACAACATCCGTGAAACGTAAGGACGATGATGGAGACAGCACGCACCTCTGAAACGACAGTCAACTTCTACAGGGCTACACGAGTACAATAACCCAGAAGGTCGCCGTCAGAACCTTAAATTTCACCGACATCTTTTTGGTTTTAAGTATAAATTTAATTAAAAGAAATAATGTCAAAGGTTAGGTTATTAGCTGGATTTCACTAAAACGCCGAGCCAACTTATACATTTATTAACACAATTAAACATGAATAATGCAAGCGAAAATGTCATAAACACTTTTAAAGACATTAAGACGTTCATCTTGTAAGGACTTACGTTAAGAGCTCGCACGGCTGCAGCGATGCAGTGCTGCATGCAGCTCCTTCGAGAGGAGCGCCAGAGGATTTGGCACAAGACACCAAAAACTTACCTGAAACGAAAACAAGAAACAGTCGTAAGTCTCTAAGACAAATCCGAACAAAAGCGATCTCACTTTAAGCAAACTTTCGCAGCTCAAAAGATATGACACACATTTTAAACTGATAACTGAACCAAATGCCTTATTTTAAACGTAATAAACCGTGAAGTACGGGCTTGTTCGACAGATAGTACGCATTCGTGACACACACACACATACACGTACGACGTAGCGCGCTCGCCGATGGGAACTGGCGGTGGACGGCAGGTCATACCTTCGTGATGTTGGTGGCCCGTCTGTTGCTTATATAGCATAGGACCAGTTTCATATCGCAGCTTCCCTGAGGATGAGAGCAGATATTGCTCTCGAAACGTTGGCGGAAGAAATGGTTCATTCATTCACCATTCAGCCACCTTGCCCGAGAGTCTTTCAACAACTTCGGTCGTCGCGAAACCTTCACTTTATATATTAAAAAGATGGTTTCATTGTGAGGCTTGAAGAACTGACCGGACAACCGATCCCTCAAATAGAGATAAACGACGATGAGCTCAGTTTTCCATCTGAAATAACTCGACTATAACTGGAACATGTATTAATCTGTCAAAACACGGCTCGAAGTACTTATCCTTCAAAATTCCATCTATTATTCACTAGAATTTCAATTGAAGTGCCAGAGGTTTCAATGCTGAGTTACGCTTGGTTTCCACTACGAAGATAGGATTCGCTAAGTTGCATTTGAGTACAAACTATAACAGAAAACACTAAGCAGACCAGTATTTACAGTCATCTCAAAACGTAAGGCCCAAGGGACAAGGGTTTACCCTACAAAACAGATACAGGAGAGAGACACCACGAAACAGCGCTCATGTCCCACGTTCAGTAAAGGTACAATTTGGCTGCACGCGACAGAGACAAGCGACCGAGGCAGGCGACAGAGTTACGAGACCGAGACTGGTCGCTTCCTGTCTGCTCTCTGTACAATCGTATGAAGTACAATTACGAGCGCGAGACAAAGACAGGCGACAGAGACAAAGCACAGGAGACCGCTCTCGGACCAGTAGTGTCTCGCGACGGGCTCAGGCAGCACGCAACAAATAACACAGCAACACATCTTCTTCTTCTTCTTCTTCGAGTAACCTTTTTAGATGCATTTGTGTACTCATTTTTCACAGAATATGTGCACGTATGTCTCAACAAAACAAAGAAAAAAAACACTTTGCCGCATGTCTCGGTCGTCACCTCAAAAGTGTGTGGCGACAAGCTGCGATGTGTCCCGTCTCCGGTCTCTGGCGCCTGCCTCGGTCGCTTGTCTCTGTCGCGTGCAGCCAAATTGTACCTTAAGACACTCGCGAACTGCACCCGCGCCAACGAGGACACTACGAGAATCAAATGCCATCTCCGCCTGTATTAATCGGATTTCCTTTAACACACCAAAGTGTTGAATAAAATAACAAGTTTGTGTTTGATCCTGTCTTCTTGTTATGTAGTGGGAGTCACAGTCATTGCGAAAAGCTCACCAGAACACGGAGGAAACACACGAAAAACTGCGCCAAAGACGGACAGAAGGGAAAACGAAAATATAACTATTCTGGGATGTTGCGCCGTGTAGTCCACGAGAATGCGGACAACGTTTCAGAAATACTTACAGTCTTCATCATAAGTGCCACTGTGTAGGCAGTATCTCCGAAACGTCGGACAATTTCTACATGGCGCAACATTCCAGAAGATACTCTATCTTCCTACTGGCTGAGAGAACCTCAAACATCGAGATCATTTTGGTTATGACGCCATGCACTCTGGCAAGTTGATAACCCGAAGATGTAGACAACACGTTACTCCGGCATGTTGGTGACAACTTACAAGGCTACATGACATCAGGACCTAGACGATCACAAGGAACTATTCTTACTGTAACCTCAGACGTGGCAACATAATTTAAGAATTTAAAACACTACACTGGTAATTACCAGCGTAGTGTTTTAGAGTTAATAAAATAATATAATGAGCTCTTAACTGAAGAATATGTACGTTTCATTGTAAGATTTTAGCAGAGTACACATCAGATAACACACGGAAGCTGAACATGAGTAACTAATTACAAAAGAGAGAAGACAAATTTTTGCAATTAATCCTGCTAGTAACTTCCAGTTAATCTTCATACAACTTACAGGATTAGGCAGAGAAGTATTAAATTACATGGCGGCAGACACCGCCCTTCTATAAAACTATTCCAAATTTGAAATTCCAGGCGATTTATCCATCATATTCATAGAAGAGAATGATATAACGGCATTACATCAGGTTTTCCAATTTCACAGAAACGCAACTGCATCACAGAATAATTAATTAAAGCCCTTCGGTGCTCGATAAGACACTGGACTGTCCTGTCTCCCAACCCACACACAGAACCAGCAGCAAATTAACTGCACGCACGCACACACAAACACTCGCTCAGACAACTAGAAACACCGGCTAACACCCAATTATTTTACGTCTATCTGCAAATCCGCGTAAAATTTATGAATGGCTAAGCAATGCTATACAATAAAAAAAATAGTTGGAATGATCGGAAGTGACTGGCGAGAAATACACGACAAATCACAAACACCGGCTATAAGACTCTGAAATATACGCGCAAAAATCATCTCTGCCCATTTATCACACACGGCCGCAAGTTTAATTTATGTATTCAAAGTTCAGTCTGCGAGGCGGTAAGATATGGCCTGAGTCTATCTGAGTGCAACTCACCCAAGTGGAAAACCATTTCTCTTCGTTATCATCTGAACGTGAAAGAGTGCGTTTACGATAGGCAGGGACTATCTTAACGCCTCTATAAATACATCATTGTTCCTATATTTATTATTTTCTTAATTATTATAGAAACCAAGCGCACTTAAAAATGGTGTGAGACTGTCACAGAGATAAATGTCACAATGAAATTTCAACATTCAGCAACAAAGTTCAAAAGTCAAAATAAATAAATAAATAAATAAGGAAATACTTGCCACAGCTTTGAATCAGTTTTAATTCGAAACACGTTTCTATCTAACAAAAGCGATACATTTAAACGAACCATAACCAATTTAAATTAGACACAGTAAGCTTTCAGGTAGACGCTGTGTTCTTGATCTTGCATTGCGTATTCTAGTAGATACCGACTGAACTTTCAGAGCTGTTTAATGCCCCCATCATCAGGACGAATCGCCCTGACTACACGAAGCAACATAACAAATGACAAGTCACTTAAATGACACTTCTTTCGACAAAGACTTACTCTTACCGGATCAAAGAAGGTTGTACTACTGAAGCCATTTTTTTATTATTATTTAGTGTTCTGTCTGACGACAGGTCCATATGAACAGGATCCTTCCATCCTTTTCTCGGACTGGGACCTGTTCATATACGTTCTTGGCAGAGATGATCAGAAGTG
>NW_019060173.1:63740-75807 GCF_000696155.1 Zootermopsis nevadensis
GCAACAACCCAGAAGACAGAAATCTTCATACTCATCGCCCTGATGATGGAGGCAGTATGACCTCTGAAACGTTGGTAAACATCGACCAGACTACACAGCGCAACAACCCAGAAGACAGAAAGCTTCATACTCACCGCTGTGAGAACCTCAAGTCTTACATAATAAATATATGTTTGGAAAACAATACACCACAGCAAACATTCATAAATCCCTAGCATCACATAAAAAATACAGTTTAATCCGTTTGGGTATGGCTAAAATAAAAATGGCGTCGAAATAAAGCAGGGACATATACAGAACCGACCTACATAACGCTTAGAACTTTAATAATCGACGGCCACTGTCGATATGTAACACGAAATTAATGTTAAATCGAAGGTAACAAGCATCACATGGGCGTGCACTTTCTAAACAGGTGGCCGTTCACAGATGAGGCGACATTTCACGTTTGTGCAGGATGGATGCTCATTGAATAACTCTATGCCACCTTCGAACTTGAAAGCGCAAAATGGCTGGCGATATGCTGTTTTAACTGCTCGGGAACAGGACCTCAATTCACGAATCAACCTCAAAGTACGAATATATCAGGACAGTGCAACAAATTTTATTAGTGCGCCCAATTTAAATAAGTTAAGCAATTCCCTATTCGTAAATCCAGTCCCATAAACCAATCTGTGGTCATTTCCGTGCTGCCAAAAAGAAAACAATTATTTACGTTACGTTACATTACACGAATTGATATTGCGTAAAATGTAGTATTCCTCGATTAAAGGACGTAAAAATGTTACCAAGCGACATCGTATTTACCCATCCTCTATTAAAATCAGAGCCGCGGTGGTCTAGCGGTCAGAACGCTGGCCTTGTAATCCTGGGGTCTCGGGTAATTAAGTCAAGCAATTCCCTATTCGTAAATCCAGTCCCATAAACCAATCTGTGGTCATTTCCGTGCTGCCAACGTGTAACAACAGGCCTATGGAAAAGAAAATAATTATTTACGTTATATTACATTACACGAATTGACATTGCGTAAAATGTAGTACTCCTCGATTAAAGGACGTAAAAATGTTACCAAGCGACACCGTATTTACCCATCCTCTATCAAAATCGGGAAAATAATAGATTAAACACTGCCTATGAAGGAACTAAATCTCTCTGATGATGATTCGACCTGCATTTCAACTCTGAAGATGGAGGCAGTATGTTCCTCCGAAACGTTGCTATCTACCTACACGCCCACATGGTGTTTGAACCCAGAAGACGGACATAGCCCTCGCGTTATGAAAGTTTCCATCTGTCCCAAACACGTTTAAGAAACCTGTTAACAAATGCCAAGTAAAATTTTAGCCTAAATTTAATATTTGTACAACGCCCTTTAAGTAACCTGAAGATTAGTGTGATTTAATTAATGTATACTGGGACGACCCGTTCGCAAGGCCTCTACCTGTACACAGGACAACGCGGACAAACATCCATGGCTTGAGTGGGTTTCGAAGCCACGGTCCCAGCGACCAAGCAGCCACTGCGGACCGCAATTAATATATTCCTAGCATTAACGCGTTTATTTACTAATTTAAACTTTAGAAATTGTCACTAAGGTTTTTACAGCGTGCAAAAATATTCGAGGGTCTATAACTAAGAGTCTAAGTGTCCATATAACACCCAAACAAACTGGTAATATTCCAGGATAATAGCTTAAATTACGTCACGACCACTTTATTCTAAATATTTCCTTTATACATGCTTTACAATTGCGTAAAGTTTGATTAAGACTTCGCTTATTTAACTTAAATTAGTTAGATGAATGTAATGTAATGTAACGTTTCCTAGGTAACATAACAATGCAGTTACACTTTTTCGTTTCCATTTTTCGTAACACTTTTTCGCCGAATGACCCTTCAACATAGACGTATTTACGTCAAAAAGATGACAGAAAATATCTGGATTAAGTGAGTAATTCTGGTGATTTTTTAACGATAAATTTCGTTATTTATAAAGGGCAAATTAGTGTAATAACATAAGTTCAATCCATGTTAAGTAATTGAGATGTACCGAACACCAACGATCACTACCATGTTCGCAGAATATCTCTATTCGACCTTATCACGATCTGTCCGAATCCAGTCGACACGTTCAGGAACTATTTATCTAAGATCGAGGTTTCTGTTGCCCAATCATTTTGCAGACTTCAGTTATTGAAAAACCACAAATATTCTGAACGATATAATGAAACTTTCATTTTATTGATAACGCTAACAAATGTAGTTAAAAGTAAAGAGAATTTAGTTCCGAAAAGACATACCTCGTTTCTAAGATTCCTAGATGACGTTCGTGTTATACAGAAATACGAGAACAGAACTGAAGACCTCGATTCTGATTTCCTGGGTATTAACGCTGGGTGCAGGTAGATATAACGTTTCGGAGGAACATATGGGCTCCGTCTTCAGGGCTCCCGTGCTAGTATCTAGCTACAAGTCTGAATGGCATCACAACCCAGGAGACCAACTTCGACAAGTTAAAAGCCGCTGATGACATGCACAAATGGTCGCTTATCTATTGCGGATTTTATTTTGATAAGAATCAAAGGAATGGAACAGAATGAACAAGATACAGACAGTTACATAATTAAAAGTTTTCATAATTATTAATCCTCGACTGTTATTGTTAGGTTAACTGAATCAATAAGAATGAACCACAATAATTCGGCCAAATATTACAAAGGAGTTCTATTTTCCTCCAAACTGCACCATAAACTTTCTTCAAATCTATTAACATAAACAGCTTCTACATTGATCAATTATACTGAGGTTCCTTCTGCAATATTTTCTAATTCAAACAGGTGATCCGTGAATGATCCATTACAATGAAATCAATATTCATAATAAATAATTTACATTCACGAATGATGTTAAAAAGTCTTTAATTCCCTACGTACAGTTTTGCACGGAAAACAAAACAAAGATTACTCGGAAATTACGGCCAGCTCCACTCTCATTTATAAAAAAAAAGGGCAATAATTTCTTCTATCCATCGCCGTGCCAAATACTCAGACTCTTTTAAGCGTCTGCGATGACGCACCCTGGACTAATTCGTCTGGAACGCGGTCAATATTTGGCAGAGTTAATTATTATATATTCATATGGAATAGGGAATAATTTTTGTGTACAACACAGCAGAACAGGTTTTCACACATCAACGCTCAACAAAGTTTACCCGAAATTACGAATTTCATGATTCAAACACTTTATGTTTCCGGACATCGGGATGACGTCAGATTTCGAATGCGCGGTCGCCCGCCTCCAGAGGCAATTCACTTCGTCCATAATTCCCGTCAAACTAAAGACACAGATAGATATTCAGACTAGCAGCCACCGACCCCTGGAGACCTCGACCCTCCTTCGGGAACCGCTCCAGTAGACGCTTTATCCCTGGGAAAAAGAGATCTAGATACTCGATATGAGGCTGGCAGGACCCCAGATACTCTGGCCTACGGCCTCTTTTACATCGGCGAGATTCCGGGTTCTCACGGCGGGGAAGATGACTCTTTTGAAGACGGACGTCTTCTTAGTTAGTACACCTCCTCCAAGAAATAGGGCAGCATCCAATACACTCTTCTCTCAAGTTCCTATTGTACAACAGCCGGAGGAAGGGTACTTACATACCTTTCACGATTTTGCAAGCGTGATCAATAAACTGAGTTTAAATTCAAGCATATCAAAGCTGAAAATCTGATCGCACAATTGAGTTTAAAATTCAAGCACATCAAAGCTGAAAATCTGATCGCACAATAGACCCTCGTCGAAGGCGAGGCGTTCTTTGAATCCGCATTCCACAAACTTAATATTTTATGGAATTAACAAGGAAAACGAGAATTCAGTAGCGGGTGTTCAGTGCAAATAATTATAAATATGCCGCAATGATAAATATAAAAGAACATTAAAGTAAAATATTAACAAAAAGTAATAATTTAAAAAGAAACGTCAAAGGATTGTTATTCTATCTGCTGCAGCCCTCGTACCAACACGTAATTTTTCTAAAGCATTTACTTATCCTCCAGACAACTTCTCTTTGCTTCATTTCTACGTTCTGATTTCATAATTCTCTCCAAGGCCACTGTCATAAAAAAAACGCGACGAGAGTAAACATGGTCTCAGCGTAAACGAGACTCGCGGGGTTAAACGCAGTTTGTGAGACGCCGGAGGAAAACATCTCCGGATGTCAGCTTAGCCGAATATTTACACTGTCACGTATTCTGTATAAAACAAACCAATTTTATTATACAAATACGTACACAAGTTCTAAAACCATCAAACAGTGCGTCATCTACGACAGAAATTCAATATTGACATTGGTTTCGTGTTTCTGTGCTCGAAGGGGCCCATTTTGGATTTTAATTGAAACAGCCTGTACAGAATTCAAGGTCACCGACAGTAACCACGGATCCATTTGAATCTCGACCGTGGGCAAGGCCTTAAGAGACGCCCCTATGGACCTCTCAGGGTTGATACAACTGACCCTGGCGTAACACATAATCTAGAACATGATATGTATTTTAAAACAATCGCAGAGGATAAAATACGTAGCAGACTCGTGGACCGCGAGAAAATTGGGGAGTAACAGAATAAAACACAGTAATGTGGAGAACTGATAATTATTGATTAAAATAGAATAAACACAGCTATAAAACTACAAGAGAGACAATAATCAGAAGTGGAGACATTTGTAAAAGACTGGTTTTAATATAATATTGAGCAGAACACAGTTCTCATGCCCCATTACAAAAACTACAAATTGAATAACTACGATCCAATATGAACGTGCACGAACTGGCACAGAGGTACAATGTTACACGGGAACCTATAACGAAACTTCGCTCGAGGATAGAGAAACTACGGGCCTATTAAACGGAGTATTCGATTAAAACTGGAATCAGGGGTTAAAGCACGATTATTATACAAGTGAACAATTTTCAATTATACGAATATACAGAACGTAATTCTAAAAGTACACACTTCCACCTCGCAATGGAATTACGATAATTCAGACCAAAAGTTACTGTAGAACTTTGTCCAAATGCAATTTAAAATTTAGACTCTTAATCATCGACATTTAATTTTTAATACTCAAGTTCCATTTCTTGCTGCAAAAAGTTTATTATTTACATCAAATAAAAAGTCTCCCACGCTAATTGAATAATCTTTATTGTGTCAATCTAGAAGAATTCAATAATTTAAGTAAGCCTGATTTGGCACGTGCAAAAATTGAATTTGTGAAGACAACGGAGACACGCAAAATATCATCACCCACTGTGAATCAACTCTGTTATCATTTTATGAAATGTTCAAAAGTACGAAAAAGTGATATTGGAACCACGGTTCCGGAGAATTTGACGTAAATACGTCTATACGGAAAGGAAGTTTATCCTAAATATTTCCTTTATATACATACTTTACAATTGAGTAAAGTTTGATTAAGACTTTGCTTATTTAACTTGAATTAGTTACGCTTAAGGTGGGTCTGTGGTAGCTGAATGTAATATAATATAATATTTTATAGGTAACAACAATGCCGAGTAAACAGATGACGTTTCCTATGTAACATAACAATGAAGTTACACTTTTTCGTAACACATTTTTGCCGAATGACCCTTCAATATAGACGTATTTACGTTAAAAAAGAACTCGTAAAATGTTTCGCTACAATATAACATTATTGTTCTGCCCTCCCGATATTAGGCTAAACAGTTATCGTAAGTAGTCTTAAGTAAAAAAAATTGGCTTTCGTATTCACTGACACAAATTCAAACGTTCTATTCAAGGCGTGCGCCTTCCTATCCACGTATCTGCAAATGATAAACATATCTACCATTTCATACAGCGAAACAAACACAGAAAACAGGCATTCTATAGTAAGAGAAGATTATACAGTGTGTTCTAAAAAGACGTATACACATTATAACGGTGGTAAAATGCAACGGTTTGCTATAAACAGACGAAACTGTCAACATTCGACAAGAATCAACGCTTCAACCACAAACCCGCGTAAGCCTACCTGGTGTCCGTAATAGTCGGGCCCGCCATTGGTGAATCTGAACCTGTATGGGCTGTGAACGGGGCACGTGATGCGATAAGGGCTGTCCATGACAGGTGGGGACCCAGGAGTAGACGACGAACTTCCTGGTATTGGACCCCACCGGGGCCCCGATGACGGGGTCGGTGGACACCACCCTCCACTGCCGTAATGATCCAGAGTGACAGGCTGGCTTATGCACGATCAAAATAATAGTCTGTGCACAGGCATATAAATACCGCAACAAACTTCACTTTCAGTATCACTTGGCATTTTCCTCTCTACAAAGCGTAAAACAGAGATATATATATTCTAAAATTGTTACGTTAACACTGTCGAAGGTGGGTTCACAATGACAACATCAATGAATAACGTGTTCATATATCACAGAACGATATTAGGTCTCAGTAAGTTACGTAAACACGGAAATTTCAGTTTTGTATCTTATTATATACCCTGAAATCAAAACTGTCTTGCGTATACAGAAAAAAATATAAAATAATATTTATTGTCTCTAATATATGAGACAAATTTTCAAATCAGGCACTACTTAAATATTGAGAAAATAAAATATTTATCAAATTTAATACGCGGTTCATTCACGTAAGAAAGTAGTCTGTCGTAAAAATTAGCAAAGAAACTTTCATATTCAAAATAACCTGTTTTAGTAAGGAGAGGAACGTCTTGTAACGTCAAAGTTTTACAACAGGTAGTTACCGAAGATCACGGAGTGTCGCCTGCGTTCCTTTTCTCAATCCACTTTTGTGTGTAACATGAAATTCATTATATTTGGACAGATGTAATGTTATATTAGATAAAACAGACAATGCACCACTCCCCCCATGGAACAGAATGGAGATGCTGTGTCACGATTAATAACCTACTAGAGTAAACCTCCTAAAACACTGCCAGGCACGTCCAGTGGGGCACCTCTCATTAAAATATTGATTTTACATCCTACTCGACACTTTGCTTACAGTCAGATGCATCAAACTGTTATTTCACCTAATAGTTAAAACTTGGTCAGAACAAACATAACGTAAGCATATGTGCTTTCGATAACTTATCACATTTTTCTCACTTCACTCCCCACCATTTAATAATATTCAACACAATCTAATATTAATTAAATTACTCAACCGGTATTAATACGCGTACATTAACACGGATAAAATTTGAATATGTTAATTATATATGGTCTTCAAAATGAACATGGAATAAGGCGTACTATAAGGCTGATTATTTAATTCAAAAGAAAATTGTAACTTAGCGCAACCGAGTTTAGAATATGCAGTTTGTTTTAATTATTTGTTAAACAAATAAGAATATTTGCAAACTACAGATTACACGTAATTACTCTGCAAAAGTTATATAAACAGTTGTAGTTTATTTAGAACATATTTAAATCGCGAAATTAATGAATATGTTAACAATGCTGAACACTGTTTTGAGACAATGTCGTGACTGTTCACGCTTTCGGCCTATAAAGACGTAACGCAAATGCAGACAAAGTTAGTAAGTAGGTCATTGTTACTCAGGTGAAGTTTATCACTGTGAACACACCTTTTGTAACCCGAGGCAACGCGGTCAGCACCGGACAATAGCGATTCCTGGCAGAAGCAGTTTATCACTGGACAAGAGAATAATAAATCACAACTCTGAAAGAACAAGAGATATGAACAGGTTCGCGCGTTACAACGGACACACTAGCCATCTTGTTCCTTCACCAAGCACTGTCTTCCCGGCACTGGACAAATGACGATCAGCCCTTCCACGTCGCGACATGCAGCGCCACTACCGGCCCGGCCAATCACCACGCCCGCTGCAAAAATGGCGGGAGGTGTGCAGTATGACGCAGTCGGAAGCCAGCCAACTCTTCTCACACGCGAAGAAACATCAGCGGTGAATCAGCCCATGCCATGGGGGGGGGGACTTCTAAAAAAAAAACACAAACCGTATACACCGCCCCCCACCCCCCCACACACACGCGAACGCTGTTTATTAGCCATTCAACAAAAATAGGTCGGATTTAAATGCGCAAATGTACACTTTAAAAAGAAAACATTGACTCATCAACAATGACACATCAAAAATACATACACATGTGGGGAAGGTCACTGACCTTTCCGTTTCGATATCGCACAAAGAAAAATTAAAAATTTTGACTGTAAGGTCTTGACTTATGTGTTAATTCAATTTTTGCACTGACGACTAAGTATTAGTACATACCACATTATAGGAGCACTATGCTGAGTTCACTTGAACTTATAATATCCAAAAAGGCGCAATTTTAATGATAACGGTGCTTCAAAATACACCATTAAGCACTTAACTACTAAAATTTTCTACAATGTTCCATTCAACAGGCCCGCTGTCACCGAAGACCAAATACATTCATTTTCGAATGCAACGTTAAATGAAATCTGTGTTCAAAAATGAAATGTTACATGACACAAGAAGTTACCGCAAAATATTTCAAGGATAACATTTCGACCAGAGAGGAAAGATGTAGCTTCCATGAGATGACAAACGTTTGCAGCATTTTGGGCGGAAAATCTGAAGGAAAGAACGAGAGGATAACATTAATACGGAACTTAAAAAAGTACGCCAGAGAAACTGCAGACCGCGTTCATCAGACTGAGGTCATGGACTCTGAATTCCATAACGGGCCTTAAAAATACAATTACTGATAAATTACCCCGCCCGTCGTCTGTAACGGGCAGTACCTCACTTGTCATCAGAACAAATTTTGAAAAAACAACCCAGCACAGTTTATGCTTTCAAATAGTAAATGAAACATTGAAAGAACACCGAAACAAATTGCAGCTTAATTGCACTGTTAATGAAGACCGCATGCAGCACTGCCACCTGTCGGGTGTTTCGGTTAAAACCAGAGGACGGACAATCCTACCGGAACATTAAAATAAGTCGTCGACGGAAGCAAACGGACTGGGGCTTTGTTTAATTACTCCAATCCAAAGGACGGCCAATTAACAAACGAGGCTCAAACGATTTGCCTCGCTGCATTACATCCAACGGTGTAGGGGCTTCGTGCTAAGTTCTTAATCAACTTATGAAGCACAGCATTCCATCCACGTCTCCAATTAGTGGCCCGCAGACTGCTGCCGGCACGTGGTAATACTCTGCATTGTGGTGAAATATAATGATACGGCGATGATGGAATCTGGAGGCTACAGAAATGGACGCGGATAAACGGATTATCTGTGCCTCTGGTTTTAGACTCGTTTAACAAATAAGAATCACAAACATGTCGTTAGTTTATAACTTACTGGTCATTACTAAAATCATGACATAAAATATTGTTAGTAAAATGTTCTAATGCCATTGCAAGTTCGCATTTCACAAGACGTACTGGGTGTAAGACGTCTGTCAAGTATGCTACACTCCCAATTAAAAAGTAAAGCTGTCCCACTATACACCATGTAGGCGCTTGGGGGGAGAGGCGGTATAGCTCCTATTCATTCTCGACCTCGGCACTAGATGGGGTGAGTGGTCAGCATCACGCCCCGGCCGTGTTTTACCCACTGGGAAAGGACCCCGGTACCCATTGGATAGGAGGCTGGGTGGCTATTTTTATTTTTTATTTAGTGTTCTGTCTGATGACAGGTCCATATGAACAGGATCCTTCTTCCATCCTTTTCTCGGACTGGGACTTGTTCATATACGTTCTTGGCAGATGATCCAGAAGTGGTTTGCCCTTGCCTTCTTCTGTGTGTGAATGGAGTAATTGTTGGGATGCCACGGAGGAAAACTCCGTGTTGCCTAGACCACGGCCTTGCCCAACACAAGTTATAAATTCGGGCACCGCCGGGAATCGAACCCGAGATCCCAGGATTACAAGGCCAGCGTCGGGGATCGAACCCCGGTCGTAGCCAGTCACTATACTAACTGAGCTACCTCGGCTTATCTGACGTAAACGGAACCGAAAAACATTCGGATAACACGGAAGGCGATTAAAGACGAAAGTCAATACTGCACGCATTCATAAACGCGGATACACGAAGCGTCTGTCTGACACAAGTTCTCGCAGAGCGACAGAACAGCTGATATCACGTCGGTACCGATTTCCAGCAGTGCATAAATTGCAACGACGTGATACCTCATCGAATATTCGATATTGCCACTAGCATTCTTGCCATGTACAGCAGTCGGGGCTCTGTTTTGAACGGAATACCACGGAGCTTTTCAAATGGATCTATGATAAACCACGCGCAGTAAAGACCTGGGTATGACAGGGTGTCGGGTGAAGCGAGCTGAAGGCTACAAACGAATGTAAATACAGTATTAAGGGCTCTGTGGAGTGAGCCCCTCCACGGGACTTCCCAACATAAGATCGGCTGTCTTTAGGGCGTTCAATAACTTATTCAAGTCAAGGAAATAGAGCGACAGACAGAAATAGATGAAACATCATAAAAACAAGAGAAATTGGGAGAAAACGAGCATGACGTCATAACAGCGAGCAGGAACAATATAAATAACACTTAAAGTTTAAGACAGTATATTAATATCTTTAGAGGCGTTCCTCTAGAAGAGTTTGCAGCCATGGGGGCGAAAAAATTTGCACGTGGTCTACGTCACATTTTTATAAATGAACGAATAATTATGAAACGCCTTAAAGCTGCCTCAGGAAATATAATTTAACAGCAGAGGGCAGAACAGAAAAGTTCCACGATCAATTACAGGAACGCACTCAGAAGTTTAACTGTACCTTACAGATCACATGGCGTAAGTATTGCTGTATAAGGAAGTACGTAGTGCAGAATCTATTAACAAACTGCAATGGTAAAACTTAAGGCGCTTTGCAAGTTCAAAGAAATTAAAACAACTGCGTCTTAAGAACATAATACACGTGGTCGCCGAAGTTGTATGCCCAGAGATGAACATGAAACAGCTGATAAAGACAAAGCTAATAAGCGACACCTCAACCGATTCTGTAAGCCTTCTGAATAAATTTCTATACACTTTCAAAGTTGTAAAGTCCTTTTTGAATCACCCTGTATATATATGTTACTGGCAATGTACGGAATGCCTAAAGTCAGTAGACAAAGTATGAAACAAATCGTAATGTTAATATTGTTTGGTTGCGTTAATTCAAATTAATCGAAGTCAAGATGGAAGTTGTGTAAGATAGTCGCGAAAACACCAAAGCTACTGAATCTGAACGTAACAAAAGTTTTGAGAATTAAAGAAATTGTTTTATATTAAGTTTTCGCAAATATAAAAGATAAAATAAAACTTTATAAATCGTATTACAGAAACTTCTTTGTAATATACTTAGCCTAAAGAATCTGAGGCATTTTATAAAATTCCTAGGTATTCTATAAAATAAACTGTTAGTTTCATACATTGCCTAAAAGTTCTAGGCATTTTATAAAATGCCTAGGCATTTTATAAAATGCCTGAATGTCATACCTTGCCTACTGACTTTAGGCATTCTATACATTGCCGGTAACATATACGTACACAGATAATCTCCTAGTCACTAGAAACATCTCAGTGTATCGAAAAAATTGCCAATAACAATAGAAAGTAATTCTTCACCAACAATTCAAGAGGAAAACATTTCTCTGTCAGTATATTGGCTATATTCTGGTGGTAGGTTCTTTTATAAAGACTAAAATTCAACTGTACAGCACGTAATATTAATTGGAGTTTAAACATTAGCTGGTAGAGTAAAACAGTAAATTATAAAATTATAAATATATCACAACATCTGTATTAATTACTAAGCCTAAAGGTTCACTGACATAATTCTCATAGCTCAAATTACAACAACAAAATATACGGTTGATAATATTAAAAGTTGTTCACATGAGCAAGTTGGTCCCAGCTCGATCTGTAAGGTAAGGAATTATATAGTATACAAGTTTTTGTGTGGTGTGGTCGGAGGAGTTTGTTTTGTGTCTTACGGCAGATTATTTTGAGTGCGAACATTTCATTTATTCACCATAAGGACACCATAAACTCCTTCGACCACACC
>NW_019060173.1:84488-100689 GCF_000696155.1 Zootermopsis nevadensis
CATCACTGTCCCAAAAGACAGTCATCATGACTTTTCCGGCGGAGGGAGTTGTCTTGAATTTCTTCTTTCTCGGTGATTGAGGATGATGCCACTCCATTGACTGCCTTTTTGTCTCCTTCTCAAAGTGGTGTATCCAGGTTTCGTCACCTGTAATGATCCCTCAGCATCACAACACTCCAACAATTCAGAAGAAATCGTTTTCCTTTGAATCCTGTGGTCTGCTGTGAGACTTCGTGGAACCCATCTTGTGAACACCTTCGAATATCCGAGAGCCCGGATAATTGTAATCACACTTCCATTGCTGACTGAAAGCTCTTGGGCCAATTGTCGAGTTGTGATGCGCCGATCCTCACGAATAATGGCATCCGCGCGGTTCAACATGTCTGGAGCTCGGTTTCTTCACTTCCTGAAGCTTTAAGTCTCTTAGCCCAGCTTCCGTACACAGCACACAAACGTTCATGAATGTTCACCACAGTTTCTTTTTCAGCAACAAAGAATTCAATTAGAGCTCGTTGCTTGTAACGCCATTTTAACAGTTCACTACAACTCCGCCATCGGTTGGAATCATGTGGGTCATTATTTAATGGCGACCCTGGTATTTGCATGATTAAATTTTATCATAAGCCCACAAAACAGCAAATCTCAATCAATGGGGCACGTGATGTAATACATTTTAAATGTACAGCGTGTCCACAAAGCCCCTTGGGGGTTTTGAAAAATTGTGGCACGACCACATATTACAGTAAAACTCTGGACTCTTTTACTGACGTCGATGTAGGCAAAATTCGAGCACTTGCCATGTTCTGTGGAGCATGTCCGCTGGAATAGCCGAGATCGCCTTCCAGCGAACATGGCAAGAGCTCGAATATCATCTGGTCGTTCTACTGAGGTCAGTAAAAAACTTCTGCCGCAAGCCTTAAGTGGCTAGCTCAATTTTTCAAAACCCCGAAGAGACTTTGTGGACAGACATCTCACATTCCAGGATGCATTTCTGCATATCATAAATGGAAACCTTTATAATACATCATAGAGTGAACAAACCAACAACTATGAACACTGTAATGGACACTATTACCATACGCGTTTCGACCTCAAGAGGTCATCATCAGTGGCATCAGTCAAATGGTTCGAGCAAATTTCATAATTAAAATAAAAAGTAATTGACAAGATGGCTGCCCTAGATGCTGTTATCCACAGGAGCCGTTGCTGTACCTGTGAACTCCAGAACCGTCGGGGAGACTCAGTTGAAAATGCAACTTGAAATCAGGGTGGCCAACTACTGAAAAATTACTTCCTCCTGCTTAAAGCTAGGTCAATATTACGTTAGTCTTTGGTGTTTTGTTCGTTGATATTGGCTTTTCGTCGACTATTTTTCTGTATACGGAATTTTTCTAAAATATCCAGCATTTTACCCTTTGGAGCTATTCTTAATATGTTCATGATATCTTCTATGGGGCCGTATTCGTGTCCGTGTTCAAGAATGTGTTCTGCATATTCCGATTTAGTTAAATTGAATCAGATCGAGAATGTATTCTTTAAATCTAGTTTTAAAATCCCTACCGGTTTCGCCTATATAGACTTGCTCGCAGCTTCCGCATTTCAATTGGTACACACCACTACTATTGAATTTGTTATCCTGTTTTCTTCAACTGCATTTGAATTTTATGGTGTTGTTAACTTTATATGCTACTTTTACGTTTGTGTTTTTGAATATTTTAGTAAGCGTTCTAATGCTATTATTAAAAAACACAAACTTAAAGTAACATATAAAGTTAACAACACCATAAAATTCAAATGCAGTTCAAGAAAACAGGATAACAAATATAATAGTAGTGGTGTGTACCAATTGAAATGCATAAGCTGCGAGCAAGTCTATATAGGCGAAACCGGTAAGGATTTTAAAACTAGATTTAAAGAACACATTCACGATATCAGATTCAATTTAACTAAATCGAAATATGCAGAACACATCCTCGAACACGGAAACGAATACGGCCCCATAGATGATATCATGAACATACCGGGTCTCCAATTTATGAGGTTACGGTCGTGCCTACATTGCGTTATCGGTCGCAGCTGTTGACGTAGGCGGGACTTGTACGCGTGAGTCACGGGCGAATCAGATTCGGTGCCGCTAGTACCAGCGAACTACGAATATTTCTCGTCACTAATAATGTTTTTACATTAATTGTTTTTACCTTAAATCACAAGAAGAAGATAATCGACAATTTCCCAAGAAGAGCTTCGTCGAGTATTTCGAAACATGTTAACGAGATGTGAAACTTGCTTGTAAGCACAAGGAAGTCACTTTGAACATCTTTTTGTGATTTAAGGTAACACAAGCGATTCACAGCTCAGCTCTTTCCACAATAATGAAAGCGGATTGTTGACGGCAGTAACGAAACACAACAATGCAGAGTAAAGAGATGACATAACAGTTAGTTTCTTTGGTAACATAACAATGCACGCAGGAGTTCGTATAAAAGCTGACCATTGTTGTCGGTCCATATTTACACATTCTCCAGGACTACCCAACAAATCGTAAAACAACCTTATATAACGCACCCTTAACTTACCCAACTTAACTGAACCTATCCTAACCTAACCAAACAAAACCAAATCTAACCAAACCAAACCTAACCCAAAACCAACTTAACCCACAACGCTACCTAATACAATGTAACTTATCCCAATCAAACTTAAACGAATCCAAAATAACCGACCCGCATAGGATCAAACCCACCACCGCTTAAGGAATTCCAAACAACCTCTCCAGGACATCTCCGGCACTACATTAGGACTTATCCAGGACTTTTCCAGGAATTCTCCCGGACTTCTCCACAGGGCTGTGGAGTTGCAGTCAGTAAGGAAGTACCGACTCCGACCTCGATGTAAAATCTTAAAAACAATTTCTATACCGTGTGAGCCTAACTCTTACGGAGATTCAACGACGCGTTGAGCCACGTGCTGTGGGACTACTGCCTCGTAACTTTGGCTCCGGTACCTTAAGAATACAAGCCTAAACCTCTTACAAGAGTTCACAAATGCAGATGAAAACATTAAATGTGATAAACAATAGTTATAAATAGGACTCCCTTACCTCAAACTTTGTTCAATTGTAGGAGACCACGATGTCCACCGAGTTGTCCTCAAACTAACTCTCACTGCTTCTTTTCCAGCTTTTTCTACGATTTTCTTAAGATTTTTTCCTGGGAGTACTAGGGCGACCTGAAAACGTTTATCACACAGCATTTAAAAAATTGAATGTATTTATAAACCCAACACAAGCAGTCAAACACTTATTAATGTGAGTCATAAGTGAAACAAAGTTTCCATGATTAATCTACACAATCTGGAGGCCTCAGAGACCAAAATTCACAATGTATTTTTTGTAAATCAAAGAAGATGAACTTGAATGAGCTTCACAGGATAAGTTATCTCAAAATGTGTTGAACACTAGCTGTGATGTGCACACTTTAGAGATGCAGACAGATTGTCTCACAGCTCCAGTAGTATTAAAGTGGATCTTCATTGAAATGCTTAACAAAACACAGCCTCATTCAAGATGCGTCCCGTTCGTTGCAAATTTTAAACACTAACCAAGCCGATCTTGATCCGTATTTTATGCAACGAACGTCATATGTTTCAGGTAGATTACCAATCTGCACACATATGCAAGAACACCTAAAGTGAGTCTCGACCACTAATATATTCAGATTGAATATTGATATAGGTGAGGTTATACTTACTCCTTCTCTTAGAAACTGCGCGGCGCTTAACTTTCTTCGTTGAATTTCTCTTGGTTTTCCTTTTCGATCTAACAGGCGCATGCTTCACACTTTGTATGTGGCTTATTGAATTATCTGAGTTAAACCCTTTATATTGCTGTCCCTTCTGTAGTCCGACTTTCACGAACTGACTGCCACCTAGTAAGCAAAAGGTAAATTTGTCCATGAAGTGTAGCGGGGAAACATACATACAGACATGACAAGATAACTATTACCTAGAAAAATTAATGCCACCATTCGCGTTCATTGCGGTACTCGTTTAAATAGAAGACTTCAGGTCAGAAAGCTGTAGAAATTTGCCGGCGAGCGATGTAATGCGTTTGCTTTCTCAAAAAGTTAGAACATACGGACAAAATAATGATGTCAGGGATTTTATTACTGACAGCACAGCCCTGTTTCTCCAGCACGTCTCCAGGACATCCCTACGAACAACGTTAGAAATTCTTCAGGTTAAAACCTAACCAGACGTAAAACAAAACAGAACGCAAGTAGACAACCCCGTCACCGTAAGTGCTTAGAGAATTATGGTTTATGAAACAGTGTTTACCAATTCCAGCTGTGCGTTTCGGCAGTAATGTTTTAAGATACCAAGGGACGATACCTTGTGATTTTTAGAATGTTAGTTGATTGTCAAAGTGTCTTCTTCTTCTTCTTCTTCTTCTGCTTTTTTTCTCCTGACGACAGGTCCATATGAACAGGAACCTTCCATCCTTTTCTCGGACTGGGACCTGTTCATATACGTTCTCGGCAGATTATCCAGAAGTGGTTTGCCATTGCCTTCTTCTGTGTGTGAATGGAGTAATTGTTGGGATGCCACGGAGGAAAACTCCGTGTTGCCTAGACCACGGCCTCCGGCGAGCGATGTAATGCGTTTGCTTTCTCAAAAAGTTAGAACATACGGACAAAATAATGATGTCAGGGATTTTATTACTGACAGCACAGACTCTTAATTTGATTACGAAATGAAAATGACATTGTAAAATGTGAAGTTCTCTGCACGCGTGTGGCAGCGTCAGAAAACCGATGGACAACACAAATAACATTTATATTCAGTAAACCAGAACTTTAATTTGTAAAGCGACAGGCATTAATCCACCAAATAATTGCAACAGCGCGAAACAAACATATCTAGTGTATTAAAAAAAACAATACGTAATCACTGATTACGTCAAAGCATTATTCGGGGTTTTAACATTAATTTAGAGCAACGTTAAACAGAATTTTGATGTTTAAAATAAAGGAGAGTTGGTGAAAAATGTACCGCTAGAGAGATTTGTTGTGCGCAGTTTCTAGATAAATTCACTTTACTTAAGTTTTAATGACACACATTTCAAACGTTACATCTAATGATTATTACGACGATGTAATACGGACAGAATGAAATATTGATTTAAAGCGGCCCATTTTTATACAAATAACCAGACAAAAGATCTAAGAGAGCCATATTTATCATATATCGCAAGTATGAGGAGATGAGAGTGGCGAGAACCACAAGAAAGAACTTTAATGCCTTGGGACCTTCGCCGATATTCGTGCTCCAAAAAGAGATGTATAAACTTTACTAGCCAAGTACAAATAAGGGAAATATATGCAAGTTACCTTCAAATTAAAAATAGAATATACATATGTTACTACCAAGCTCCGCACAGATTGATATTGTTTGTATTATGTATCTGCCTACGTACAGAAAGAACGACGTTGGGTTTGTAATTATCTGTAGCAAATTATAGACAATTTGAAGTCTGAAGATATCCGTCTTCTGGGTTATTGCGCTGTGTAGTCTGGTCGATGTTAACCAACGTTTCAGAGGTCATACTGCCTCCGTCATCAGGGCGATTCATCGCCCTGATGACCTCTGAAACGTTGGTTAACATCGACCAGACTACACAGCGCAACAACCCAGAAGACAGAAATCTTCATACTCTGATGATGGAGGCAGTATGACCTCTGAAACGTTGGTTAACATCGACCAGACTACACAGCGCAATAACCCAGAAGACGGATATCTTCATACTCACCGCTGTGAGAACCTCAAGTCTTACAATTTGAAGTCTGTATTCCGGTGATAAAACTTAAATACGAACCAGGAACTTGCAGAATACAAGGTAAGTTTCTGTTTATTTACGACTTCGCCATGTTATAAAATCACTTACTCATATTGTCTACAAATTTTACACCGAAAATTAAATGAGTGGTTGTGTAAGGCAAAATTCTTCGAAGCGCGATACTAGGGGGGGTCAGAAGTCTGTTTCTGATGACGTCAGAGAATCCGCGTAGGAAAATTGTCCGCCTGTCACAACCAATACGCATGTGACCGCACCTTAAACTGCTCGTCAGACTGAAATACGACAAATGAAACCCTAGCGATTCGCTAGTCAAAGGCCTCGCAGGAAAATTTGAAACGAGTTACAACCATCCCTCCAGAAAATGTCGAGTTACCTGTCGGAAGCCACCACCGATTCTATTCATATGCTTACACATTTTAAGAGGTCGGATTCATAAAACCAAACGCGCGCAATGCGGTTGGGAAAATTTAATACGTATTAGGATTAAAACGCTGATGTTCAAATTAGCGACTGGCAACATGCCATTTGGCAAAATATTTCTGTGTCTGGACAAAATCATTTATGGCATCATGGGCTCATAAAAGATCACAAGATGGATGATGAAACAACTGAAGAATGACTAGAACATCCATAAATCCGCATGTGAAACATAGTTTTATCGTGCATAGGTACGCGAAGTTAATGTAGGAATCAAATTATAATACGCGAAGTTAATGTAGGAATCAAATTTTGATCTCACTGTCCGCAGACAGTGATGGAGGCTGTTCTCTGAAACAATCTCGTCCTAATCCATGTCAGTTTTCTGTCAATCAGAATAATTGTCAATGACAATTATCATTGCTGTCTGGTAATAGGACGTGTGGGAGGAGCGATTCATAAGACTTTATAAAGCACTAAGAGGCTCAGAACAATGGAGGTTCTTTACGAAAATGGCTTGTGTAGTACCTGAAAAATTCCCCGTATAGTACAGAGATTCTTACAGCAACGCGGTTTTTATTGATTTGGGACGCTGATGGAGTTGCTTGAAGCCAGAAGATCGGACACAAAATGCATTTGCGTAATATTCTGAGCACAGAAAAAGAAATTTCAATATCATTTCTATCACGTGGTTCTTAAAGCGAGGAATTAGAAACTGGAAAGTGTTGGACCCTTGCAACGCCTATAAATTACACATAACACGAAGTTCTGTTCGGAGATCTCTTTTTCAACACGGTACGACGTCGTCACAGTGACGGCCTCCAGCTGTGGAGGGTAGCTACAAATATATTGAATTGTAAGTCGCGGACAGCCGACAAGGGGTAGTTATACATACCGGAAACTGGGCCGGAGACTATCGACGCTTCGCTGGAAAACATTATGTTACACACGGACACGGATTTGGATATCAATTCGCTAAGTTTTTGGATGAACATATGAAGGAGGATGATATGGGGAAGGGATATGGAAGGAGTGGGAGAGTGGTCGAAACAGAGACCACGTGAAAGATGTAGAAGCAGATGGAAGTATAATATTAAAATTAACCTTAAGAAAAAATCGGGTGGGAGAGTGTGAAGTGAGATCATCACGCTCATTGTAGGGATAAGAACCTACGTTTCTCAAAAAAGGGGATGAGGATTTCTTGATAAACTGAGAAAATTGCTGTTTCTGAAAGAAGAACTATGCTCAGCTGATTTTCTTTTATATATATTTTATGAGTTGTACTTGAAGTATACAAGAAATAATAAGTAACATTTTGATAGTTGCCGGTGACAGACGACAGTAAAAATGTTAGCTCAATACCATTTTTAATATTCGTCTAACTGCTGCTGGGTTATATATAGATATGCCTGTGAGCGAAATCTGAAATTACAAGTTGTTAACGACTTAAAGCCCACTGGGAACTATACGTACCATATTCTTAAACAGAATGCAGTTCTGCATTTTTCCCCACAGAGTGTATTTACGGCGTTTGTACGAATCACAGACGAAATGGTGGCGATTTACCTGAACAACGTTGGCAAACTGATATTTGTAATGAGGTAGTGTCATGTTTCTTCGCGGTAAAATCTAAGTCTTTAAATAAAATTTATATCGGTTAAGTAAATAAATATTTCCTTATTATAGTAGCGGATTTTACACGCCAACGTGTGAAAAAAAAAAATTAATTCGTCTCGTTAAATACGCTGTTGTCAAAAATATGACAGTCCTGTAATCGATGACAATATGTAATCCTGAATTAGTAATGAAATTTAGGATTTATTTCATTTTATTATTTTTACATTTTATTATTTTTTATAATTACATCCGTACTAATTCCACAACCAAATAATTTTTTTCGAACAAAATTTTTCAGTAAGACCAACAGAACACAAAATGCTCTTACATTTTTAAAACACTGTGATTAATATATGTAATACTTGCTTCAACATTCAATAACTCCATACTTTACCCATAAAATGTATTCGTAGGTCTCGTGCGTTTATCAGAATAAACGTCAATATTCAATCAATACTTTAGTGGTGTAGAGGTGTAACTGGATTTTTAAATGTCATTCAGACGAAAAACCAGAGACAAACCTTACAGGACTTCTGCATTCGGACGGTCCTGCCACCGGCCATCTCAAGACCGGATTTCTTGGTTTTCCTCAGTCTTCAAGCAAATCCTGAGATAGTTCCCAAGTTCTGAGTTACTATACATCCTTCTCAAGTAGCCCTAACGATTTAAATTCATCAACATCACCTCCACACACCGCAGTACGTGCTAAGAAGGCAACTATGTTAGATTTAATATGCAAATAATAAAATGTATCAGTATGGCACGCTACGCCTTGTACTACTGGTCCAGCTGTTGGGATATAATTTATCTTTAAGCTGGCAACATGTATTAAATAGAAACGTCTACAAGCCGTACGCTGCGAACTACACAATTAAATTATACACAAATGTATAAAGAAACAAGCATAATTCAGCCCTCCCCAGAGGCCGTCCTCACACAGAAACTGCACTCCGAGATTTGTCACGTGTACACGTGATGCATATGAAAATATGAACTGCGGTGGGGGTGAGGCTGTCTGCACGGAACTGCTGTCACCAATGGGTCAAATGTCCGTCCCCAGTCTACTGGAGTGGGTCTATATATTTTGTGGCTTTATTTATTCTGTGAGACTTTCGGTTGTCCTGCCAAGAAATGTGATTATGACTGTTTTTTTTAAAAAAAAATTATTCACACGCTCCGGGGTGTAGGCTGGTAGAATTTAACTGATGGCTCAGAGACGTCTCCATCATCAGGGCGATGGAGGCAGAAAGTTTCTCCGAAGCTCCATTCAACATCGTCCAGACTACACGGTGCAAAATTCCACAAGAATTAACACGATCCATGCAATTAAAATAGACATTTTTCGCATTTTAACATCCAAACAAACGTATTCACGTTGTAAACCACATATAAAGATACTCAATATTCTTTTTAAAGTCGTTTTATCAGAAAGTGTAATTATTCTTAGATATTTTCTGTTGGCCTGACTTTTTTTAATCTGCCAACAAATTTGTAAAAGGTTAACATAACCAGAATCACAAAGGTGCATTCAATATAAGACAGTATTGTGAGTGGTTAAGACAAACATAACACAAAATGTTCATCCTACGTTCCCTGGATAGCGAAGAGGAAACAGTTTTTGGCTACAGAGTCTTTCGAAAACAACACCAGCATTGAAATTCTAGTTGTGTTACTGAAATAAATGGCCAGGACGGGATGTGTGCTATTGCAAACAACTCGTACACTTGCACAACATTTTATCGAAACTCTACACGTGCAAGAGAGTAGAGCAACATTTTATCCGATTTGTGTTATTTATATAGTTACAGTGATTATTTTATTCCCGTGACGTCAGTCCCAGAAGTAACATTATCAAAAGCAATACTTCACGTTTATTAGTTTTCAAAATAAAATAAAAAAATCTCCGGTTAATGAAGAGATATGGCCCGACCGTCTACGAGCTAAAACATGACGCATTCATGAATTCGCCTACATTACAATTAGCCGCCAGGCTAAATTTCAACAAACCATCAAGTGTGATGTATACAGCACTGACCTGCATAAAGTTACAAATTATGCAACCTGCAGTGTCATACGTTTCGCACTTTACTCTTTCTTTAATTTTGCATCACGACGTTTTTTCCCTTTCGTAGAAACGACGGCTGAAAAGTCCCTTAATTTAAAGTTACACAGTCCATGAAGGTCTAGGGGACAAGTCGCTTACACAGCAGAAACAGGCCATTTGTTCGTAGTCCAAGCTTAGTTATTACATTCTCTGTCGGCGTCCTACGTAATAACAGCACGTCACCAGTCCACAAAAAGGGCGTTAAACTAGGACGTCTGAAACGAGAGATACACCACTTATAACCTGAACTATTCCAGACAGAGAGGTTGTTGGAACTTTCGTGTGATCTGCATGAATTTCCTGTAAGGCTTAATAAAGTTTTGAGATAGAAGCGTCTGTTTCAAAACAAAAGTGAACATGTCATCTATGCGAGAAGATACCACCCCCATTTAGAGCGTGAAGCTTTCTAATTAATTACACACTCCTCATCTTTATTTGGACGAGTGTATTATAAAATAACACGCCCTTCTCTCTGCCTAAATTGGGTGTTTACACGTCTGACAGTACAAACAAGCAGCAGCGCTGAACAATATCATTTGCCCATCGCATTTCTGATAATCGAAGAAACTAAAGTCAATATCGCAGTGACAGTGAGAGATCTACAACGAGAAATGAATACTTATAAATTTACATTTAAGTTTCTAATGGTGGCGTGTATAAAATGACAGTCTTCTGGGATGTTCTCGTATCACCAAATCTACAAGATCATACGAAGGCAGTAACCACCCCCGAAACTTCTATCAATTACCACAAAACTGCATGGCGCAACCCATAAGACGGCCATCCTCAATTTCTCCTCACGGTGGCCAGGTGGTTGCATACATTTCAGGAAAAACATCGCGTCCCTTTGAAACGTTGATAATCATGATAATACGGCGCTGAACCCAGAAGTTCAAAACAGACAGACATCTCCGCTATGACAATCAAATGTCTCAGAAATGTGAAACTTGCCTGTAAACACATCGTTGTGTTCTTAAGTACTTAACTAAGCGTCCCCTAGGCTACAGAGCTGACAAGGAGCCGGGGAGAAACTACAAACCTTTAACAAGCAACTCTATTAATTATAGTAATTCTTGAGATGATGACAGTTTCTCGGTTAGTCAAGACATTTGTCGTGATTTATAGAACCCAGAGGTTCATTACCATGTTTACAAGAGTCCGTAATGGAACCACATCTTGAACCACATGAATCCAGTCGACACCCTGAAAATCTATTCTTTTAAGATCCATTTTAATATCATTCAAATGTTGTGCATCTAAATGCGCGTTGAAAAAATGCATGAGTGTTCAGAAACAGAATGCAATTTCTGAGTTACGCCTCAGGGGACTACCTAAAAAAATTATATTTTTCCAAACAAACGTGTAACGTGGGAAGCGACACTCGCTCTACTAACATCAGGGCCACGCCTTGATGCATGATTTCGACTTCAGAACATACAAAGACTTTTTCGTGCACTGATGCTTTGTACGATGCAAAATAACGTGGTTACTGCAACAAACAATGTTGTATGCGGATTCGATCTTTTCACGCCATAGACGGATTGGGACTGACGTACAAAACTTGAATAAGAATTTCAAAGACTACGTGATTCATACATGTCTTCGTCTAAGTCAGGGAAAACGGACATTATCGTTTATTAGTGATTCAGAATAGGCAAATAATTCATATTAATGTCATCGCCTGAAGGGCTGAGAGCTGCGAGTTCCCAAAAGTACGCACTGAAGCCCGGTCAACAGACTCAGAGAGTTGGTCTACATTCAGTGCTCTGACAAGTCCACAAAACATGAAAACAAAAGTGTTTAACAAAGTACTCTGAGGTGAGAATGGAAAAATAACTACAAAGGACAGAATTTATTTAAATTCTCCCAACGCGAACAAGGAAACTAGTGGACATGTTATGTTAAAACGAACTGCCCCCATAATAATTATGTGGATGCATCAAGCACTTCTGAAACGTCGCTAAGATTCTACCAACATCTCGAGAAGACAGACATTTTCAGTGAGAAAACTTGAAATCTCACAAACCTAGATTCATTATTTTCATCGACATATATGCAGTAATTGGATGTGTCACAGAATATACTTTTCTTACGTTACAAAGTTCCATCATTTTCTAAACACTTTTTTGTTTCCTGTAAAATAAAAAAGAGAAATGCACGTACTTAGTTAGAATCCACATCTTTGACTTTTATTCTAAGGTGACTAGATTTCAAGCACAGTCCAACAGAATCGAGTCGCATCTCCGTTAGAATTTGCTGTAGGCTCCCAGTCTACAGCAACGATTATCAACACTACAAAATACGAACGCGGGCAGCTTCCCTTTGCCTCACAAGTTTATACTTCAATATAAAACGACTGGATATAAGTTCCGTTAAGCACAGTATTTTATTATTATTCAACTATAATAAGAAAATGGGGTTTTCATGTTATAAGAAAAACTTTGCTAGAAGCTTTGTTACATATTCTAGAACGTTCAATGATTTATGCAGTACGCCAATTGTTAAAGCCTTGAGGAAGTTCAATAGAGCCAAAATTCCTATAATTATTGAGGATCAGAAAATGTAATAAACTGAATAAAAATCGATTCCTATCGAGTATGGTCTTGATCCAATCTAGCAGAAATTTAAAGAGCCGACATGTAAAGTTTCCGAACTAAATTTAATGATTTGATTAATGACTTATATATCATACTTCTTTTCACTTCCTTGACTAAGAGGAATTAATCTTCTACAAGAATTCGTGTCGGAGCAGTGAGAGAATGAGGGGCGAAGGTGATGTTATCTACCGGTTAGACAGAGTTCTGCATTGGAGGTCGTCTGTCTTTGTACAGAAACGGGTTTTATACATAGAGTTACTTAGAACTAAGAAACTTGGAGAATTAATCTCCCGAGTTTCTGCAGAATTTTCAATAAACCAGAAGCAGATCATAAAAGTTAACGTTCAGTACTTTCATGTACATCTGACTGAAATCCGCCCGATGTTTTTTCCAATGATGAGACGCAATATACAAGTTTACAACACAATTATTCCGTTGTAAGTGTTACAACCAGCACTTAAAACAAATGCTTGTAAGCGCTAAGAATGTGTTAAAGAAACTTCTGCTACAGATTTGAATGAACTTAAAACATAACATCTAGCTTAAAATTAACAAAGGCGGCACTTTTACACAACATCGAAATGAAACAAACAAGCTACACACCTAAAATAATCTTTCAATCAACGTTAAGTAAAATGTTCTGACAACGCAAAGACTTCTCTACGTCTTGAACGGACTGATGAATTTCCAAGCTTGGTAATTATCTCATCTCCACACCTTTAAATATCACGTCAATAATACTGATATTAGTTGTAGCAAATAGCAAAACAAGGTCCAAAGAATTGAAGTTCGCCCAGCCCACCTGTGACCTATACGACACATTTTGAATAGCTCTATTAACCCAAAACTCACTGCCATTTCGACGAAGAATTTCATTGCCCACAGTACAGTAAATCAGTGATCTCCATGTGAGGTCCGTTCACACACCAAACGCGACTGACAATCACCTCCTTCCTAAACGTCTGTGACAGGAGTGGCATCTATCGGCATGGCAAAGCTTGTCCGAGCAACGTTCTTGTCATAGGTCTTAAATGGGAATTGTACAATGTATACGAAGTAATGAATTTATTAAATAACTCTAATTCTAAATCACAAACGATAACAACTGCAAATACACGCATAAAAAGTAATTTAAATTTCGCTAGTTCTTGAATATTTAAATTCGAAATTTGGTTTTTGAAATTTCTAGACCACGGACACTTACGATGGTATATTGGCTACAATTTTGGACATTATCCATCATCTGTTGTTTCTCATAACACGACGTTTCGGGGACTAGATCTGTCTCCGTCATCAGGTACAAAAACAGGGACTAGTGTTTGTGGAGGTCCCTTGAAAGGAGGTAGACTCAACTACATATCAAAAGGGTTAAATTCCATTTCCAACAATCAAAGATGGGTACAAGCTGCCCCGTTTCGTAAGATGGACAGATGGCTTCTGAGCTGGTATCGTCCCACTGCGCCTAGCTGTCTGTCTAGCTATCATTGTGGGTAGCGGAAACTTAAATCTGATACAGAGTTCGATACAGATACGATCGATTGATCGATCTTTAGTAAATGAAAATCTGCGAGCTGATCAAATCTGCTGACGTAAAATGTCAACCCGACTACAAAATCCATTTAATAATAAACGAATAAAAATCCAATGTGTAAAGTTTGATCTCTCACATGATCCACACAAACATTTTAAATGAAAATTATGAAATGTTCCGAAACTGCATTCAGTATAATACAAAAATGGCGGCAGTTCGGACACGGGAGAAACTACAGGCATTTTAAACAGCATCCTGCAAACATTCTCTGCAATACGTACAGCATCTTGAAATCATGAACCTAATGCTGGAGTAAATACGCAGAATGTAAAAAGACAAGTCAGCGACCAAAAGGAACCTATTATATATTCGGCTTTGTGTTTCGCCCGCAGCTGCGAGGGACGTGAACAGTACACAGAAAAATTACAAAAAAAAACACACACACACAAGGGACAATTTTATGTACAGTATTTATGATAAAAATTACAAACAAGTCGGCAACGCAAAATTTCCAGATTATAACCGATAACTTTCTAAGAGCGATGTAAAAAGTTTCGAATATTTGGTATAAAAACGGGTTTATCACAGCAGTCCACGAGCTTATTACATAGTACCAGTAGGTACAACATCATGCAGAATGTTTAATGCGCAACGCGCAGATGAACAGACGGCCGTCTCAAATAATCTCTGGCTGCATTTATAACACAGATGACGTGTCATTTTATCAACATTACGAACAAGCTGATTAGTTAAAACCAACCTCAGCAGAAGACTTAGGACCAAGAACGCGATTCGACAAGACGAAGGATTTATAATCGTTTCTTGGAAAGTGTCTTAACATTTTTTATTTCATTATATTTATATATGAAGTCACGTATTCCACTACCAAGCTCGTAGTTTCAGAAGAAGGATGAGATGATTTATCCGCTAGATGAAATTTCCCCGTAGATCTCATCCCCTGCTACGGCTTCTGAATATGATACATGAACGGATTTAAGTGTTGAAACTGGCTGCAATATGATGTCACAATACTCCCTTCGCTTACTTAACGACGTCTTCCAAATTGCATTAACCACACAGCGTCGATTAACAAACATGGTTACCGACTATGGAAGCGGTTGTGGCCTATTTTAAAACTACATCCCATCGGTAATTGTGGTCTATGTCGTGACACCACATAACAGGCATATCCCAGCATCTGCTTAAAGTTTGAGACATAAAGATGATGTCCGAGACGATATTCGAACCTGAGAGCTTCCGATTATGAGCCAGAGTGCCAGTTAATACAACGAAAGTTCCGGTTACTTGTCACGTCTTAAAAAAAATACCTACACACGAAAAAATTAAAATCTGTAGAAGCCGAATCGCTTTAGAGGCTTTCAAACTCAAGACTTCTAATCGAGAGTGATTCGATTTCATCTTTTGACTGTTTTTGGCGACGTAATTCGGTGGCCCTTAGAAAAAGCAAAGGCCTAAATGAAATATCTCGATAACCAGAATAACTGCCCCATCCAAGCAACGCTGCAAAACGGAAGTCAAGCCATTAAACTCTTCTGCTCCAGCATAAAAGTCATCTCGGAGTCAAAACGACACAAGACAAAATTCGCAGACAAGACTTCCGCCTTCCGGCCAATTGTACCCAATGGCATGCCATCCCTTAAAGGAAGTCTCTCCCAGTTGTGAGAGTAGATGCGTTGGGCGTGTTACGTCACCAACTGGCACAATAATAACAAAACAGAACTTGACAAAAAAAACCAGTTCCCTGAAACACCCAAACTGCGTACAATCCTCTTCAATTGTTTTCCAATTCTTACGAATTTATAAGCGAACTAAAAAAGTTAGCTTACGTATTAAGAAGACAGATACGAACCAGTTTATCCAACTGGTACGACAGTTTTGTCCGAGACTTTGAACAAAATGCGATGAAGGAGCGAGTCGATTTCTCGGATTCACGCTCCGGAAACTTTACCCTCGAGTAAGAAAATATCGGTGAGTATTGGACAGGATGACCTCTGAAACGTTGGTTAACATCGACCAGACTACACAGCGCAACAACCCAGAAGACAGAAATCTTCATACTC
>NW_019060173.1:101765-125900 GCF_000696155.1 Zootermopsis nevadensis
AACGTTGGTTAACATCGACCAGACTACACAGCGCAACAACCCAGAAGACAGAAATCTTCAAGGCCACATTTGTTCCACCTTAATGGCGTAGTTTCAGTATCAATCACATAATTTTTATCGCTCGCCCTACCTGCAGTAAGTTGCTGTCATGTGACTCCATGCCAGTACGGACATCACCACAGAAAGCTGCTTACACCACGCAGAAGGTTACAGGAGGAACTCAGCAGAAGCTACGTCACTTACCTTACTTACAAAAGTTTTCTAACTCAAGCACAGTACACACTGGTATATCACATCTTGTGACACTCACAGATCACCAGTTTTATCATCAATGCCAAATTAACACAAATTCAAAACTTCGTGTAATGTCCACGCACGCACGCCTTCAAGCCACGCAACTACCAAACTATGCACACTAACGTTCGTCTGTCATTCGTCAAAATTCGGCTGATAGTTCGGAAATCTTGCCGAACACGTGGCGTGACTATGCTCACTGCGGGGCCTACCCGAAAAGTTCAACTGTGCAACGCGTTTATGTAATCTGCGTTAGTAAAATTATTGTTTGAAGATTCCAAGACTGCTGGGAACTGTTTTGTTTACTGAGTCCAAAACAGTTTCAGTAAAAATACCACCCTCCTATTCCACCATGCGAAGGGAACACAAACTTTCATTGCAGGTCGACGTAAAGGTCAACTCGTCAGCGTGTCTTTAATAACTTCGTACTAACTAGACGGTTTTAATTAATACTGTTAAAAGATTGTAGTTCGGGTTAATGCAGACACGTGGTTTCAAGCCCCTAACTAAACCACATCCCACACAGAAGTTCTTTACTTGAGTATAATACTTTGGAAACTGTTCAGTAAATTCTGTGGCTTTATGGAACTCGATGGTTGTCTATCTTCTTCACTAATAATTATACCAAGCCATCTGAATTCAGTCAACGCCATCCATTTATATTCCCTTAAAATCCATTTTAATATTATCCGCCCACTGTCATTCCCTTACGATTTACACATTAAATTGTGCTCATGCATTATTTAACCTTCCTACACTCACATGTAGTTTTTACTTTCATACGTAAAAATATTTAAAATCTACATTCGTATTCTGCAGGTAACGCCTATTATAAGCACTCAGACTTATAAAGGAAACAAAAAAGTTTCGATTTGTTGAATGGTTTCATCAATGTAATGACCTTGTGAGCTGTATGACAGTAATAAGATTAAGTATACGAATTTCGTAATTAAATCATAACAAAAATTATAATAATCATCGACAGCAATAGGCTTATGACAAACAAACACTAATGAATATAAGTTATGGAATAAACAAACACAAACGTGTAATCGATTTCAATATTTTATCCTCTCGAGAAAATTTCTTAAAATCTGATATTATTTGTGTTGAAAATATCCAAAGATCTGCCTATAGACGTGTGGACCTTAATGAAAATGTTTTAGTGCACTGCTCAGGCTCAGAACTGCAGATTTGATTTGATTTGTAGGCACAGAAATACTAACAGTGTCCATGATCGCGTGACAATTTATTTCGACCCTGATAACATTAATATGGAACACGCCATGCACATGTAAAATTTAAGCAATTTAAAAATTAAATAATAACGTAAAATATTAACGTCAAACTGATAAATCCATACCAACAAATTTTGAAAATTTTCTTTGTATATTCTTTATTTTATTGGAATCAGTCAATGTAGGATTACACCACTCCACAAAGAAACGTACTCCAGCTTTGACTTAATTAAAGGAATTCATATAATAATTAGACTGTCTAACGAAGATAAATTATAATGTAGGATAATACAATGAACAAGTCCTAACGTTCTCAGTGCCTAGAATATATAGAATCGAGCTGACAAAGAATAAAGACCTTTTACACAGAATGCAAAATTAAAACATTAATAATGAAATAATAATTAAAATGGGCACGGTTGGTCTTAACGTCGGAATATACGACTTCAGTTTCCTGAGTGTCAAGTTCTACCTCGCCACTGATTTACCGAATCCATATCAGTCTGAGGAGATTCGAAATTTTAAACAGAGGTTACGTCTCGATCAATTTTCAAACCATAAGCAAATAAGATAAAAAATATAATGACTTATTTTAGGAAAATTGGTCGATAATAAAAAGTCAAATACAAGGGATACAATGATGATGATGATGATGACAGTTATGTCGAACTTTAAAAAAAACGAAACAAGTGTTGTTAGGGCCATTGGCTTTCGAAGAAGCTTTCCAGATAGAGAAACGCGGAAAATTCCCGGTGATCGTCTTCTCGAGATGGAGGTTACACGAACCGTGAAATTACTAATTGCATGATACAGTGTCCTTTTCAACACTTGATAATGATTCTCCCGGGGGGAAAAAAAAGAAGAAGAAGAAGAACCCAAGGGTTAATCACCGCGTCTACAAAACGCCATCTTCCGAGTCTATACTCAAGACAGTTAAGAGCAATCCACATCTTCAAGCCCTAATTCTCCATCCTACCATCTTAATAATATCCTCCCATACGCTGACCGAACCACCATGTGGTCTCGTCTAACGATGGCTTCTGTCAAAAAGCATTATTCTTCTACTTCTTCTTTGGCTCTCCTCTTTATTGTATTCATATCGTCCCCCAAATAATTTAACATCATCGGCAAATGCCAATAGCCGATGTGTCCCATTCAATTGCAGACTCTCCTTACGTATCTTGGACTTTTCTGGTGGCGTATTCTAACGCAAAATTAAAAAGCAATGAAGACAAAGCATCTCCTTGTTTCAGACCGACCACACTTTAAAATTATAGCCTGAATTAATTTAACAAAGAATGGCTCTGGACCACGCAGGAAGGCTAAAACTTTAACAACACGGTTGGTTTAAAAAATTAGGCGCAAGGCTAAACTCAGCCCTTGGGAAATAGTCCAATGCAGTTTTTGAAATATGAAAGCAAATTAGATATAACCACACTGTAACAACATGTGCATGTAGCAGGGATCGTGGAACAACTTTAAAACCGGGCGAACTGTGCACTCAAAGTACTGTTCGGACGGGTAATTAATTCGCAGAGAGGGGCATTAACAAGACGTTCTCCTTTTTACAGCACTTAAGACATCTACTTAATTCGGCGAACTGGATAATACTGCATGAGGAACGTTGCAGAAAACACGAGCTTAGGGAGACATATAACGCGCTTTAAAGACGTCCATAAAGGTGTCGATACTTTACAATAATTTAACTCAAGAGGGCTCTCAGGGAGGGAAAAGGAATTTGAAATATAAGGAGCAGTAACACAAAACAGATAAAACAAAGGAGCATACAGACAGACAAAGAGGTCTACAGGCTTTGAGCATTGTACACTCTTGTAAAAAACAAATGCCCCAAAGAAATTTGATGAATGAAATAAAGACGTTTCAATATACTAAACCGGCGCGGTCCAACTGGCGGCCCGCGAAGGCATTTGCTATTTTTTAAAAGTTGTCACAACCAATTTATTAAAAAAATTGTTGCAGGAGCAAATTTAAAATAATATTCAACTCTGTAGTAGTTTGTGCACATTTAAATAAAATTTATATTTCAGCATATGCAATGGTAATTCATGTCCCTCAAAAGCAACTACAAGTTTCTAAAGAATGAATCTCTGCCACCTACCTGATGTTTCAAAACACGATTTCTATGCAACCTTTGAAAACCTTCCCTCCTGCCTGCTAAGCCAATAAGGCAACTGGCTCTTTAATTACGGGTCTAGGTGAGATCGAATCTTCAAAACACCTGTGCTATATAACGTGTTGAAAACTCATGAATCCACAAGGCTCCTCACCAATGCAGTTCCACAAACGAAAAGTAATCACATCTAACACTCCTTCTGAGAATGATTCATACCTGCAGCAATGATAACACGATGATTTATCTAAAGTTCATGGAACGGAGTCCCTCTCAGAAGCAAACTAAGCAAGAACAGTTATTCATTCAGCCAGATCATCTTTTATGGAAGCCCAAGATTCGTCACCGTGCGTACACAAAAGTCTGTTCCTGAATCAATTCACACGTACCTCGTCACACTATTTCTCTAACAACGTCTTTTAATATTATCCCCCAATCTATGACTGGATTCGCAAGTGCAATCTTCCTTAAAGTTTTCCTAACAAACTTGTATTTTTTAATTTTTCCCACGCATGCTACCTGTTTCGCCTATCTAAATGCCCTTTCAAAAACCTAACATTAGGCGAAGAATACAAATTATTAGTACGATTTCAGTTCCTTTCAAGTTTCAGGCATAGGCTGTACTGGTTAATTGAATTAAGCGCAGACCAGCGAACCGTACAAATATACGGTGCGCTGCTTTCGACATAATGACGGACTTCATTAATATATGCAAACGGAACGTGCTTGTCTGTGAACGTCTGCTCCCTTTGTCAAGCCTTGTTCAATTATACACCACACTCCTAGGAATGGCGTGATGTTGCAGAAACATATAAAGGTAACGCGAATGCAGATTGAGGCACCCAGGCCCCTCTTGCCCGTATTTCATATGTAAATATTTATTCAATATAATGACAAAGTACAAAGAAACAAAGTACGCTCATAAACTCGTTCGTAATAGAAGAATCCTTTACGACGTAGGAGGTATTTTCTGACAAAGCAACATTTCGCATATCAAAGACTGGAGACGGACGCAATTAACACCTTTGATGTTCTCGTAATTACAACGAACACCCAAAACATGAAATAGATATTCGTGAGGCAAATGTATTCACAGATATAGAAGTGATGGGCCCGCTCTCATGCACTATAAACAGTAAACAATAATACGTTCAGACATGTTCGAACATTACAAACAACACATTTTGAGTGATGTGCCATTACTGTCGTCAGAATTTCAGCCGATTGCCCAAGGTATGTTGAAGTGGACACGACAGCGGCAGATTTAAAGGATGGACGTCTGTCGAGTTACAGACGGAAACCATCCACAAACAACACATTAATATAAAAAAAACAGGGCAGTTAAAGTCACAATGCGTCATTATTTGTTGGTTCATCGCATTCAATACATAATTAAGATTTCAGGTTCTCACCCAGAAAGAATGATATCTGTTTCCTGGGTTGTAGCGCCGTGTAGTCTGGCACGAAGGCATACCTCTGAAACGTCCGTAAATTTCTACCAGACTACACGGAGTTACAACCCAGAAGACTGTCATTTTCAGTACATGATTAGAATGCAAACACCACCAGCAAAAGTTGAAGAAAGAGGTTCAGGTGGTACACATCTAGGTCCGGGATCGAACTTTGACCTTCTGGAGCCCAAAGGTATGTAAAATTTGAGAGGGCCCCGAAAAATTTAAAAGTCGAAATATATGAAAATATATTTTTTTATCTTCTGACCGAAGTAAATATTCAAAAATAAACATGAAAATTATGTGAATGAACATTATACTCGGATCGGTATACAAAGATGACGCAAAACTAAGATTAAGAAATTAAAAATGCCCTCCACCGGACCCTGTCCTGGGCCAACAAAATCCAATCTCCTTCGAATCCTATCTCCCATAGATCCCGCCTGAGATTATCCTCCCATCTACGTCTAGGTCTCCCCAGAGTTCTCTTCCCCTCAGGCTTCCCAAATAGTGGACCCAACCAACCAGATGGCTTACGGAACCCGAAGGTTCATCACCGAATTAACCAAAGCCCTCCACCGGACCCTGTCCTGGGCCAACAAAATCCAGTCTCCTTCAACTCCTATCTCCCATAGATCCCGCCTGAGATTATCCTCCCATCTACGTCTAGGTCTCCCCAGCGGTCTCTTCCCCTCAGGCTTCCCAGTGCACACCTCTTGTCCCATCCATGCGCGCTACATGCCCAGCCCATCTCATTCTTCTCGACTTAATCACCCTGACAATATCGGGGGAGGACTACAGATTTTTAAGCTCATCATTAACATGAAGGTATACATTTTCAAAACCTACTGTTATACGAACTAAAGAAAATAATAATTTCTGCATTTTACCCAAAACTGTTACTATTCATCACAACGTACAGTACAAGATACTCACTTTCTGTAACACAGCATCAGACGTTTCTCACTTACCTGTAAAGAGAGAGACTTTATTAGCAAAAACAGATTCAGTCCACAATTAAATACACTTTAACAACAAAGAGATTCTTAGTATCATAACATCCAAATGACGAACATCGCCTACTCCGTCAAGCTTAATAAAACTGTTCGTTAAATCCAAGAACTAAGGAAAATATATGAATTTGAGTGGGGGGGAGGGGGGGGAGGGATGTGGAGAACCAGCGCACACGGGAATTCTTTAATAATGTTGATAGGATAACGGCGGACACAAATATTCATGTACTGTGAGCTCCTGTCACAAAGGGACATCAGAAGATGAAGACTGGACAACGCTAATTTCGAAATACGCCCTTAAATACAATCCTGAGACACATTAATTCAGTTTCCATTCTGTAAAAGTTTCTCCCTAATTCAATAAAATCTTCTCGGGCGATCAGCCAAGTCAGACCCCTGATGATGGCGGGACAGAGATTGTTCCTGAAACGTCGGTTTTATTATTTAACCATTCGACGTGGCTGTTGGCCCGAGAAGATTCTATTCAGTCACGTCGCCGTCAAAGCTTCAAATCATATATCATGTATATTAATGTTACCCTTCCATCTCCTTCTCGGTCTTCCAAGTGAATGTTTCCCAAACGTCTTCTTTCTCCGATTAAATTATGTTATAACATTTTCTGTCATGAGCAGCCATCTTCATTTAACTATGCTAATAACACTAGTGCCTCACTCTTATATCTGGAAGCTCTAAAGACGTCAATCTGCCTGTTTTACTGCACCGCTAGCCAATCAGACGCTTGGTTTTGCAGACGTAGAAAACGCCATCCACACGCCCCCTACTTGGGCTCTCTTCGGGCTCTGTTAACCCCCGACGAGAGTGATAATGAGGCGCTTACGAAAACGTACCAGGACAAAGATACTTAAGTGGCGTCGAGTATTCAGCATCGGAAAAAAAAAAGTTCTAGAGTCCTAACTCTAAACTATGACGAATGAAAGCAAATAGAAGGAAACTTAACCTCAAACACTAGATGACGTTCTTAAGTATTCAGACGTATCGTAAATTATTTCACAGTTTCGTGAACATGATACAAATCTCAATGAGAGTATCCATTTTCTGCTTTCAAACTTCAGAAGGATTCGGTAATCTTTCTTTAAAATCTTTGAACAAACTTAATACTGAACCTAATTTTGGATTCTTGCACCGACTGCGCTACAGACATACTGCCTCAACCACAAAGGTTGCAGAAGAGAGAGAGTTGCATAACGAGACAGGAGACAGATGAAACCATGAGCTCTGATTGGTCAATCCTTCTCCATCCACCAATCCATCCATCTGCTGTACCTACCTATTCACGCAACACTCATCACTTCAGCTCTTACGGGTAATGGAGGCAGTATGTTCCTCTGAAATATCGAAAACACAGCCCACGTCCACACCCATCGCCCAAATGCAGGATACAGAGGGAGAGGTCAAAGTTCGTGACCGCTGTAATACCAGGGTTACATAAACAGGTTGCGTGGCTTTGACACCAGAGGGCGAGAACTCTGTTTGTGTCATCTGTCGGCCACAGACGCATTCTTAACCTCAGCATCAGACGGTAGAAAATGAACAGCCTCACGTCCCGGCAGTATTAACCCGGAAAAAAATTTCTATTACCCATAAATAGAAGGCTGAGACCAACCCGCAGCCAATCTGGACTCGGTGCCTCTGTCGATAATAAACTCATGGCCTCCCAAAACTTAGCCTAGTCACAAGCTGCCCTGGAAATATGATGTACAGTAATCTTCGTGTTAAACAAAGTATGGGTCACGTCAGAAGCGTCTGTTTATTATGTACGTATTATAATAAATTAAGCTCTAGAAACAAGATAGCCTACACGCACAACATACGTTTTTCCCCCCAAGTACATTTTATTATTTTAACATTTAAAAAAATCTTATCACAGGTATGACTCTGTTAAAATAACAACTGCTACGAGAAATGTTTTGTTCGATGTAGTGTTTCAGAATGAAAACAGGGCACTACAATGAAACAGATCTTGTTAGAAGAAATGCAAAGAACAAAAAAACCCTCCCTCAATGGAATATGTGGGAGGAATGTAACATCGCAGGTACGATTGAATGTGGAATGTACATTGAATTTTTTCTTCGCTCTATCGACCAAATAACACAGTGTAAATCTATTCTACTCGTACACGAAATTCAAATGGAATGTACTGGTTTCCTCACAAATTGACCAACCACATAGCGTACAATGCAGCGATCATTAACATATATAACTTTTATTTCAAAAAAAAAAAAAACATTTTTTGGTGTGGTGGAAATGTAACAAGCAAAAATTACTTCATATTGTTGCTTACAATAGTTCTGCACCAATTGCGTACTTGCAATGTAAAACTACGTAGGCCTACTGACATTCATTCATTCTTCCATTGATCAAAACACGTAATTCTTGTTCAAAAAATAACCTGACACGATGGAAAACGTGACTTTTATTTAGAATACAATAAAACAGAAGTTACTGTGGTTCAATACCTATCGCCTATAATAATTCGCCTTCAGTGACTATTATAATAGTCACTGAAGGATCAAATATTATTTCATGTGAATTACGACACAATACAACAGTCTGAAACAAATTAAAATCGCTTAAATAAAGTAACAATTATTTTAAGCTCTTATTCTATATACGATTTATATCAATGGCGCATAAGGTAAGAGAAAACAAATCCATTCCATCTACAATCCTAAATTTGTAATTCAAGAAAGGAAAAGTCAAAGAATTATGTGAACTGGGAAAAATAAGATTTTTAAAAAAACTGTGTACCCGAAATTATAGAGCGCTTTTGTACTCAAGTCGCGTTGATCAATGTCAAATCAAGGTCAAACGTTTCTGACTGAAATGACACAGAATATGTATGATTATTTTGTTGGACTTACGAAACGTCTGAATCTTTTAAATCGGAACATTTCGGAAGCTGGTCCTAATTCCATCTTTGGCTGACCACCAGGAGGGAAAAGTTGAGGCTAGCTAGACCAGGGGCCCAACAGAGTAGCCCCCCAACACCCGAAAAGCAATGGTTTAAAATAATGCATCTCAACTAGGGATCCGGAAGACGAGTAGAGTCCAATGTCTCGTTTGTTTGATTTCTGTAATTTTTAAGATTCTTTCATCACAATTTAACTTCCACATCGGAGTAAGAACATGGCAAAAATCCCAAGCCATCAATATTTTAGCTACTCGACATTTATATTCTGTTCAATAAACGTGTATGATATAATTTTTGGGGAGGGAACACACGATAAAACAAAGGTTGATAAAGAACATTTTAAGAAACTCAGATGATGGACAAAGTCTAACAGACTCTTTGACTTATTCAACGTTAACAGCTGTCGCACGGAAGAGACGTCTCGCATGAGAACGTCCATCAAAATTACGTCTAAACTTGCAATCACGCGTTCAAAGACCTGTTAAGAAGTTTTAAGGTTCTGATACAAGACATTGAGCTGATAGCTCTAAGAAAGCTTTGACTAGAAAATGTCGTCAAAAATGGAGTTATAAAGCTCGTGAAAGCTAGCCAACACTATTAAGGAGTGTCGGTCCCCAACGTGGTGTCCGCGTTGATACGGAGAGAGGTTATACTGAATAATGAAGGCCGTTAAACCACGAACATTATAAAATCAAAGCACAGAGCTCGACTTGACGATTGTTTGCGAGCAGCAACATCAGCCTACACTCCCAAATTTGAAAAACTGACCGATGAAATGCAGTGCCAAACATCACACTAACTTCCCACTTGAGTAATAATAATTGTACTTATAAAAGTACTTGTGTTGGGCAAGGCCGTGGTCTAGGCAACACGGAGTTTTCCTCCGTGGCATCCCAACAATTACTCCATTCACACACAGAAGAAGGCAATGGCAAACCACTGCTGGATCATCTGCCAAGAACGTATATGAACAGGTCCCAGTCCGAGAAAAAGATGGAAGGATCCTGTTCATATGGACCTGTCGTCAGACAGAACACTAAATAATAATAATAATAAATACTTATAAAAGTACGTATTTTTGATTGCGTGGTTTCCTGTATCATTAAACATCGTGTTGTTTTGCGTATTATTTGGTGTCCATATCTTATTTGTCCAGAGAAAAGAAAATTTGGCTTTGTTAATTGGTTGGTGCCCGCCACCATCTCATAAACTCTCAAATGTGCCCTTGGGCACAAAAAGGTTGGGGACCACTGCTGTACAGTAATCCTGAAGCCGTAGAGGGCCACTCACCAACCACTTTCAAGCTTACGTCATCAATTACTTTTTGCGCAGTGCGCATGCTTCAAACAACAGCGATAACAGATTTAAATCATGTGTTACGTAAGTATTACTGATATGTAGGCATGTGAGCCGAATGAAGAACATAATACGAAGATAAAATTAGTTTTCACAGTAAGATTTTTAAATAGAATCTTCTAGACGGCAGGCCATTCTTGACAAAGCAAAAGGGAGCTCAGTGCGAACGACCTCAAAATGAAGACAAGTTATCTCATCAAAAGACACGCTGAACATTGACGCTGAACATTGCGTAATTCTAACAGGCATTAAACGTGACTTAATTATTTTTCCTCGCAAATCCGAAAGTAAATTTTCATTTCAAACATAGAAACGGCGGCTATGAACAACCTACGATTTTAATCTACTCTGTGTGGGGAAAAGGAGTGGATCCCAAGTTACAGAAATCGTATGTGATAAATAAGACCACAGATTCCTCTCAGGAAAGACCACATTATTATAAAGCACATTTATTGATCGTTCTATATAAACATACAGCGGGGAGTGTGGCAACTACAGCCGAGCAATGCAGTCTGGGAAATTCTGTGTCACGAAGCTACAAGTCACGCCGTCCGTGTTTATTTTAATTTATATTAACATCTGTCGCCATCCATGTATAATAAGCATCACCAGTTCCTGGAGTTTAATATCAAGAACGCAACTTGGAAAAAGGACTCGCGGGACGGTGTTCTTCGTAACAAAAGAGCAGAAGTCGCTAGCTCAGCGAACAGACAGCATCAGGATTTATGAGATTTTCGTAGGCCCACAACATCACATGGCGTCACAACACAAAGTGCGAGACACTAGAGGTTTAATTTACTATTAAATAAGGCTGTAATACGTACACACAGTCGCCTAACTCCTTTAAGCAGAGTTGTTAAAAATAGCTAAAGTTATAAAGTGGAATAATAAGTACGGAAATTATCCGTACTCTACGAAATCAAAATGATCCATCGTGCATCAAAACAGCAGGCCTCCGGTCTGTATCCTTAGCCATATAAATCCAATCGCTAAGTCCCTACCATATTTAAATAATATAATTCCATCTCTGTCTAGTTCTTCCAAGCGGCATATTCCCTTCAGGCTTACCTACTTATATAATCTCTGCCTTGCGCGCTACACGTCCTGTCAATCTCACCCTCCTGAAGCCATTATCCTCGTAACACTTTGTGAAGAGTACAAATTATGAAGCTCCTCATTATGTAATTTTCTCCACTCTCCTGTCTCTCCATTCCCTTTAGATCCAAATGTCTTCCTCAACAGTGTTCTTAAACACCATACATGTTTTTGTGTTTTCTTTAACGTGAGAGACCAAGTTTCACACCCTTACAAAACAAAGGAAAAAAATTGCACTTCGTCATGACGTCTGTAAACAATTCCCGCATGCCTTGTGTATCAATGAAAAATAATTTTAATGTTAATGTTCCGGTTAACAAGACTGATCCGTATTCCACATGTCACAGACTGGAACATCTTTGACAAATTCTCTGAATGAGGTTTTATATCTATTTCTCAATATCTCCAGGCAACTACACTCACAGAACTTCAAAATTCACCACAAGCCTCTCCACTTTATTAACAAACTTTGCAGCAGCAGAGTCACTCAAAAATTTCCCATGGAAACAATGTCCACTGCCGTCTTCAAAAGAGACCGCCACCTGTCTCTATCTTAAGCCACAGTACTCCTCTACATTACATTTTAATATTATACTTCACCCCAGTCTAGATCTTCTTAATGGTCTCATCCCTACAGGCTCTCCTACCACAATTCTGTACGCATTTCTCGTGTGATTCGAGCGTGCTGCATGTCCCGCCCATCCCATCGTCATTGATTCAGATATCCTGAGGACTACAAAGTATGGAGCTCTTAAGAAGTTGTCTCCAGTCTCCTGGTACTTGATTTCTCCTAGGTTCAAATGTTCTCCTCAGCAGAATTTTCCGTTCTACTTGCACTACGCACACGGCGATGAACGTACAGACCACATCTCCTTGTTCCTAAATCCCTGAATATCGATTTACCAGAGGTCATTCGTCTCCTTACGTGAACGCCATTTTGTGATCCCGCAAGCCACGTCTGCAACATGGTTTGTCTGATACCTACCCCTGCGCCATTGTAATGCTGCCCGCTCTTACGGAAACATCGGGGACAGGAAACGTATTTGGTGCTGCTTGTTGCAGTGGTCATATGTCTGCGAGAGACTTCTTTCTGATCACAAACATGTTCCTACAAACTATACAATTTGATGTAGGTTGTTCGAGGAATCTGAAAAACTTTTGAAATCTTGCCATGCAGGACTCAGATACTAAATATCAGGTAACGTGAACAATTTGTATGACATTTCCTGGTTACAAAACTGTCTAATATTAAATGTAATGACATATAATAAATATTAAATTAAATAACTAACTAGATGGCTTAGGGAACCCGAAGGTTCATCACCGAATTAACCAAAGCCCTCCACCGAACCCTGTCCTGGGCCAACAAAATCCAGTCTCCTTCAACTCCTATCTCCCATAGATCCCGCCTGAGATTATCCTCCCATCTACGTCTAGGTCTCCCCAGAGGTCTCTTCCCCTCAGGCTTCCCAAATAGTGGACCCAACCAACCAGATGGCTTACCGAACCCGAAGGTTCATCACCGAATTAACCAAAGCCCTCCACCGGACCCTGTCCTGAGCCAGCAAAATCCAGTCTCCTTCAACTCCTATCTCCCATAGATCCCGCCTCAGATTATCCTCCCATCTACGTCTAGGTCTCCAAAGCGATCTGTTCCCCTCAGGCTTCCCAAATAGTGGACCCAACCAACCAGATGGCTTACCGAACCCGAAGGTTCATCACCGAATTAACCAAAGCCCTCCACCGGACCCTGTCCTGGGCCAACAAAATCCAGTCTCCTTCAACTCCTATCTCCCATAGATCCCGCCTGAGATTATCCTCCCATCTACGTCTAGGTCTCCCCAGAGGTCTCTTCCCCTCAGGCTTCCCAAATAGTGGACCCAACCAACTAGATGGCTTACGGAACCCGAAGGTTCATCACCGAATTAACCGAAGCCCTCCACCGGACCCTGTCCTGGGCTAACAAAATCCAGTCTCCTTCAACTCCTATCTCCCATAGATCCCGCCTGAGATTATCCTCCCATCTACGTCTAGGTCTCCCCAGAGGTCTCTTCCCCTCAGGCTTCCCGACCAATACCCGGTTCACAGAATTATATTAATACTTATAATAAATATAATGCTACCACGTTGAACCACAAATTCCTCTATTATCCAAAAATTCAGTTCGTACCTCAAAGACAACACAATGCTTCTCAATTACTTTATACTGATTGAGGAAATAATCAACCATTATTCTGAGATTCATGGAAAACCACAAATACATTCACCAAGCAAAATGAAGGGCCACTGAATGCACAATAAGGTAATACACGTGGTTACCACAGGTACTTTAAAGGGTTGTCAACACGGCGTGGCAATGTTCTCACGTTGCGGACAGCCGAAAAGGGCTTGCACTCCGCACGGTACGAAATGTTAGAGCCTAGGACTTGGCCAGACTTGTGTAGGAGGACCTGTAGTTTGAAAATGGTTTTAAAAATTGATAGAATTATCACGCAATTCGTATTAGAATATTTGCTGACGATTGCAATTCAATGCATTTCGACAGGATTAATAAACACACTGTGTGTCGCTGTGACTATACGAGGGTCAATGAAGGTCACGACATGTTATAACCTGCTCGCTCCAGTCCATTAGTCGATCTTCAGCAGTCGAAGTACAACGAGAGTTCATTGTCGAATATCTCGTTCACACTTAATTTGCCAGAATAACCTTAGAGATACAATTCCAGATTGTCTTGCGCCAAACAAATCGACAATATATTCTCGTCTGGAGAAACGTTTCTTTGAGTGACACAATTAGTCTTTACCAAGATGCATCAAACAAGAGGTAAAGAGTGAATGTACGCATCGCTGAACGCGGCGGGCATTTTCAACACTCAATATAACATCGCCTTCTTGTTTTGTTTTCTAATTTTAATTTAATTTATTTTCTGAAATAAATAAAACGTGCTAGGAACGGGGTTCGAGACTGTTCGATCGTCCTCTGTGATAAACAATTGTCAGTACTACCTTGTCATATTGCAATGAAATATTAACTACACAATAATAAGCAAAGACTTATGGATCGTAGACTTCTTTTCAATTACTATGTCGATGTTATGAATATTTTAACTGAGGTTTAATGTGATTGTCCTCACTCCCATCAGATGTCACAATATCAGGCCTATTTAAAATACGTTACGGCCACTTCCTTACTCATACGTTCCAATTAATAATTCACAAATCACTATAATATTTAATCATTAAGTTTACGTAGAACAAAGTTAAAAGTACTGCTGAGATCAAAATAAATGACATCAAGTTCACACCGAGAAAGAACGAGAGGTTTAAAAGAAATTGAGACAAATCACTGGATCGTAAGAGTATATCTGTTTTTAATGAAACTGTGCTAATTAATTAAAGAATTAAATTTTAACTTAAAATAACGAGGACCATGACCAAGTATAACAAATTCATGTACTTTAGGGGACACAAGATTACAGGGACGTCTATAATTACTAACAGAAGCACTGACGCCTTTCATAAAGTCACAAGAACTACTAGTTTAGCTGGAAACGAACTACAGTTGCCCGAATACACACACATATTCCGCGTCGTCTAACTTTACTCTCAGCTGAAGGTACACACGGTATGTGCAAACATGTACGACGTTCACAATGGAAACTGCGAAGTGATGGTCGTACAATTTGAAACTCGTGGGTCATTAGAACTACAGATGTTTGGGAATCATTTTGTTATTATGCGGTTTAGCCTTTTGTGGGTATAATCATTAGGAATGTTTAATTATGATAATGTTGACCAAATGACCACCACTAATCTGCTAGCACTAACTGTTCCGCACAACTGACATACTTGTACAACAGACCTGTCCAAGACCAACACAAAATGAACCATGTTTCTTGCTGGTGGGATTACATAGGTCTATTTGCAATATACGCTGAATAGACGAAATTCAGAATGAATTCGGTACAGTAGTCACGTAAGCTGGTTCCACCTTTCCGTCTACACAAAGGAAAGTTTCGGCTACCAAATGAGTTCATTAACTGTGACATGCCATTGGATTTACAATATTCTAGCGAACACACGCAGAATAGCTTCCCCCACTCCTGCGTCTATTTCTTGAATGCGCCATCCGACGCAGACGTCCGCAAACACGGCAGACGTAACCTTCCAATGGCCACTACAATAGTAAAGTAATGCATTTATCCTCTGCTACTGAATAAAAAATAAGACACACCGATAAATTATGCTCTAAAGCATAAATATAGCCAGTTCATGAACATTCCAAACGTGTTTACATAAACAAGTTACGAAATATACGCACAGTGCAATAATTCTGACGCTTTGACTCTTGTTATTGTCCGTAGATTTTCAAATTTCGAATCCTAACTTATGGTGATCTTTTTTATGAAAAGCTTCCATCAGGTAGAGTGGTCAATAGAGGACCTGCAACGTGAAATTTGGTCAGAATCCGTCAAACGGTTTTCGGCACGTGAGATAACAAATACCAGAAACCATTCCTGTTTCATGATGAGGATTCATACAGAAAAGGTTTATTTGGGGGGGAAAAATGTGTTCCACTACTTTGTACAACCTTCTTTCCAACCATTTTTCGCTTCTATACATATTTAAGAATTTACGGTCGAAAGAAGTTCGGAAACTCACGAAAAGTACGCGATACTGTCGTTAACATTTCAATCAAAATTCCAATGTGTTAACACTTTTTTATCAAAACTCACAAATATAAGATCTTATAACAAGCCATTAAATCGTTCTCGTCTTCTAACTTGTAAGCTTAAAGTGAGAGCTGAAAATAAGCGCAGTTTTGCACATGACCTCAACACCCGCCGACCGCCAAGCCCCAGTGACCACCGAACGACGACACAGCAGGGGGCAGTCGACTGCACAGGAATCAAATCACTTTGCGTGTGACGTACATCACGATAACCGCTCACTTCACTACAAATATCAAGTTCAAGTTCATTAACCATAAACATGTATTTTCCCAACGAATCCAGTGTCAGGACTACAAATAAAATTACGATCCAGATGTTTTTTTTATAATTTTCAAATTCTAAATTATTATTATTATTATTATGATTATTTTCTTCTATTTTCCTTTTATACTTACTTTGTCTATTGTACAATATTCCTGTGGTCTCTTTAATGTGAATATTTAATGTTTTATGCATTGATTTAATTGAATTATTAATTTCTGCAAATGTTTTCAGTGATTTGCATCTCAAATGTAGGTTAATTAACACTTCAACGTAGAATTAAGCACTGATCATCAATGGTCAATACAAATGTACTATGAGATATTATTATTATTATTATTACCATTAATGAAATTCATATTTTTATCAGTGAAGCTAAAAAATTGATGCTGAATCGATTCGTCTTTCTCAGGACACGCATGCGCGGAAGTGTACTGTAAACAAAGCGGGGAATTTCTTGAACAGCAGGACGGACCATCAGCAGATTTGACCCACTGGGGAAAAATACGCTTATGACTAAACAAAACTTGTATGCCCTCCTTAAACTTTTCAGTCAACTGACCGATTTTCATTAAAATTTCTATGATCTTTATTCCACTGGAGGCAGTCACAACTCTACAGCCAGCATTAACAACATGGTGTACGACGAACTTATGACGTGCTACGTGACAAAGAATCGTTTACGTGTCGACAATTATAAACATGGCGACGCTTTAAGACGGCGAGAAACGTTGAAGTCAAAATCCGACCAGCTGGATGTAAAAAAGAACATCTCAGAAATAAAACACTCGATTAATCAATTAATTTTATGCAGTACATAAGAACAATAGCAAATTTCTAACATAGCCTACATAGCACTGCGAGAAATAAAACAATTCTGGTATGAACCAGGATTCGAACTATGACCATCAACATAGGGCTGCAATATGCTAACCCATAAGCCCATGAGTTGAACACAATTTTATTCTCCGATTGTAACCTTACATTAACAAAACAAAGTTTTAGTAATACATTTGTGGGCAAAAAGAATGTAGACCTTATGAAATATTAGCGGAAATCTCTGGGCAAAAAGACCTTATGAAATATTAGCGGAAATCTGAGTTGTGGTATTTCTGAGTTACGAGAAAATAATTTTTGTCTAATCTCAGGTTGTAAACTGACTTTACACTGAAAATCGCAGGAAACACAATAATACGTAATGCGGACTTGGCGGCTACCACTCGGCTTTACAGCGTTAAAAGCCGAGCTTTGTACAGCCGAGATGCTACTTCATTAGAAGGTCTAAGTAATCTTAAAACTTGTAACCGAATAAGCCAGTGTTCGTATTTTAGCAAATGGCTTGCAGAATGTCGAATGGGGAACTTAACCATTAACACCTTCTTCAGGTCGATCAAGTTTACAGTTAGGGGGCAGAAGAGCTTCGAATTACATAACTCTTAACAAATGCACTTTTCTTAAAATTATTAAGTCGCTTGATCTAAGTAAGAACCTCAGTTCATAATGACTTACATTTTCCATTTAATTGTTTATTAATCACCCTATTATTCGACGCCATATAGGTCAGTCTGAGCTAGTTACAGCGACGTTAAATAAGACAAATAAATACTGATTTAATGATAAGTCTAACATGATAGTTAACTAAATTTATTAAAGTAATTTTCGGATCACATTTAAAGAATTCTAAGTGGGGCAGATTAAAGAAATACTGTCTTAAAACGTGATAAGACTTAAACGAACGAGAATCGAAATGTAGGACTGATGCAGGTCACAGAAGAACATTCCACATTAAAAACAAATAATTTAGGCGCAAAGAAACACATTGAACCACATAGACCAACGTTTCTCAACCTATGGTACGCGTACCAGTGGTGGTACGCGAACTAAGTAAGAAAATCAAAAGATAATATTAAAATAAATAAGTTTTCCCTGAACGAATTTGGTCAGTGGTACATTTAATGTGTTAAATTAGAATTAGGGGTACGCCAGCTGCCCTAGAGAAAAGAGTTACATGTAAAACGAATTGGTTCCACAATACAGAAAAATAAAATGGATGAGAAAAACTTCACTAAAACATTTCACCGGTACACACAGCAAGATAACCCAAGCAGAGGGCGGAAATAAATACGATGGATGGACCAATTCTGAGAAAACGTATTCACATCGTCAAATTTCTGGCCCGTCTGACGTGACCTAACCAATTAAAACAGGCGCCAATGACGACAAGACATATCTGGTTATCAGGAGATACCCAGGCAACCGTGGTAACTAAGGTAACCTGGGTATTCCCCGCCCAACAACGAGCTCAGAATCACGTGTATGTATTGACGTGAAGTGTCCGTTTCTGATATCAAGTTTTAATGGAAATTAAAAAGTGCGGGCAAATTCTAAAGCCGGAAGGGTCTTTTGAAAATGACCCTTGAGATTACTGGAGAGAATCGACATGAGTCAGATTTCTAGCGACCGAGATTCATTCATGTGGACCAGACCGCCATTTTTGGTGCAAGGCACACAGGTAATATTGCTCTCACAGAACACAGAGTGGAACTGTCACAGAACAATGTGTGGTGGAGCTTGAAATACTGCACCCTGGAGTCCGCGGTGGAAAACAGACGATAAACCACAAAACCAAAATGCACGAGGTGTGAATATACTTCCTTAATTGTAAACCGAAAAACTTCACTGGTGAATGATACATTTCCTATTCGAATGGTCTGAAACAAGGAGAGGCTTTAACGTCATAGCTTTTCATCCTGGTTTTACGATTAGCCATTACGAAGGTTCGAATAAAAATGGACACAAGAACTTGTGTTCACGTTGATGATTATATCGACCCTGTTTCTTTGATCAATCCTACAGTATATTATGTGACCTATACTGCCGACGTTTCGGAGTTTCTTACTACTGTCTCAATTTCAAGGCAAATGAATGTGTTTAATGAACCGAACAAGTCACGAAAGACGACAGAATCATGAAGACGAACGTAGGAATACGGTGATAAACGATGTGCATCGTATTTGAGAAATTCTCTGATGATGGAGGCAGCAAGGACATCGGATTCGTTGGTAAACTTCTAACAGACTACACGGCGCAACGACCCAGAAGGCAGCCATCTTTATCATGGTCACAGCCTCAAATCACAATGTATTTCTAAAACAAATGAATTATTACCTGGTTTACGGAAATCGGCGTGAATGTTCTTGTATCGGCTGGTTGGAGAGTGAAGTTATAACTAGGCCGAATTTCTTTTCTGTGTCATTTTGAAAGTTCTTTTGTGCTCGCCATGAATACAAACACATTTGGTAGTCAGTTATGTTTACTTTATTATTAATGACATGAGCACGTTTAACTATATTGTTAATTTTCCAACAGGCCTATTAATCTGAATTTTTTTATAATGTGTCAAAACAACGCTTCGGTACGTACTACATTTAAAGGATTCTTACGTATCGATCAAAATTTCCGAAAAGTATAGGGCAAGTTCTAAAACGTAACTTGATACTTGTAATTTGTCTTGGCATTTATATAAAAAAGCTGTATCTCTTCGCATGGGAAACTTTTCAATTCCAACAAGAGAGATTCAATCTTTAAGCACATACGCGAACACATGGAACAGCCCAAATATCTTGGAAAATAAACATCCGGTGGCCGAGAAAAGAAAACAGGGATTTGTAAGGAAAATACTGAAGAAAATGCCAACAACAAACACAGATTCAATGTTACAGGAACTGCCGATAACGAGAAGAGATAAATTCGGGAATTGTAACGAAACCTTTCAGAAGCCTTAAAGGAAGGAAAAAGACCACTCGGAAGACCTAGACCTAGATGGTAGGACAATATAAAAATGGATATTAAGGAAATGTAGTTGGAGAACTGGATTTTTCTGGCTCAAGATAGAGGCCAGTGGCGTGCTCTTGTGGACAACGTACTAAACGAATAAATAACTTATGCTATGTAGACATAATGCGGACATATTAGATTTACATAAAACAACCGAATGGTCCATAAACATTATATCCTTACTATGGCACTGTGGCTAACAAACCGAGGCGGAAATTTGCAGTGATGTGGCCTTCCGTTATGACAAAGGCGATGTTAAGGGTACACGTTCCTTCATTCAACAACAGTGAGAACTGTTCTATGTAGCAGAAAGGACGGCGTTCGAACATGCAGACATTTAGTCATGTTTCAAACACATCCTAAAAATTTCGCTCCGAGGCCATAATGTTATACAAAATTAATAACTCTTCATTGCACTGATAATTATACAATTTCATCACCTACCAGCATCAACAAATTAGTAACAGTGATTAAATAAAAGAATAAGAATCACATGTTTTATAAAACACCTTCACCAACATTTCACATTGAAACGTGTTAAAAAATTTGCAATAATTTTACTGCCTGCAGCGTTTCTATTAAAAGCTCAAGAAATACTTGTGATCCCTTGTAAAACGCAGGCTTACCAGGAAGGAAAATGCAAACATAAATTCCCCTTCGTCATAGTAATACCAATACTGCATCTGCATTGTGCACTAAATTACACACTTTTGCGGATTTTCACGAACTGTGCCAGCCGGAAATAAACTACAAGACCGGGAATGTCTGGCGAGAGCAGCGCGGCAAGAAACACAGTGGCCACTTCACTCGCCTGACCTCATTTCACATGATCCACCTTCGGAAGTGTCTGAATGGCAAATATTATTAATGAAAAGAAACTCAACACTCATCGCCCTGATGATGGAGGCAGTCTGACCTCTGAAACGTTGGTTAACATCGGCCAGACTACACAGCGCAATAACCCAGAAGACAGAAATCTTCAGACTCATCACCCTGATGATGGAGGCAGTATGACCTCTGAAACGATGGTTAATATCGACCAGACTACACAGCGCAATAACCCAGAAGACAGAAATCTTCAGACTCATCACCCTGATGATGGAGGCAGTATGACCTCTGAAACGATGGTTAATATCGACCAGACTACACAGCGCAATAACCCAGAAGACAGAAATCTTCAGACTCATCACCCTGATGATGGAGGCAGTATGACCTCTGAAACGATGGTTAATATCGACCAGACTACACAGCGCAATAACCCAGAAGACAGAAATCTTCAGACTCATCACCCTGATGATGGAGGCAGTATGACCTCTGAAACGATGGTTAATATCGACCAGACTACACAGCGCAATAACCCAGAAGACAGAAATCTTCAGACTCATCACCCTGATGATGGAGGCAGTATGACCTCTGAAACGATGGTTAATATCGACCAGACTACACAGCGCAATAACCCAGAAGACAGAAATCTTCAGACTCATCACCCTGATGATGGAGGCAGTATGACCTCTGAAACGATGGTTAATATCGACCAGACTACACAGCGCAATAACCCAGAAGACAGAAATCTTCAGACTCATCACCCTGATGATGGAGGCAGTATGACCTCTGAAACGATGGTTAATATCGACCAGACTACACAGCGCAATAACCCAGAAGACAGAAATCTTCAGACTCATCACCCTGATGATGGAGGCAGTATGACCTCTGAAACGATGGTTAATATCGACCAGACTACACAGCGCAATAACCCAGAAGACAGAAATCTTTAAAACTGTATTAAAATATTTGTTCTGCATTGAGTTATTTAGAAAAAAATCTCCGTTATGCATAAATAAAATATATACATAAAAGGGGCATTTCGAATTATAGAGATTAAAAACTAATGAGGTCCGAACTGATGAGGATTTACTGAACTTATATGTCATTAAGCTAGCAGCACGTCTGTTAATGTGTAAGATCCAAAAAATATATTCTTGATATAATTACACAAGTGTCGGAAATTAATATACGGATTAAACTGGCTGATACATATTTACACTGCACATTTCACATCAAATTTGATACAATTTCACACGTATTTATTAACGAGTCAACTGGTTACGGGGTTAGTATCCGAAAGGTCCCCAGCTCTATCACGTCCTTTTTAACTATTTTCAGAAATAAAATCAATAAAAATGTCATTAGTGTAGCAACTATCAATCATCGAATGTGACCCACAATACGTCATATTCGGTCACTTTTACAAGCCTTCAAAGAGACGGTGCTGGCTCAGATTATTGCGGTAACCTGCCAGTATACAGACAGGCACGTGAATAACCGAGAAGAGATAAATTCCCCGAAATGAAACTATTTTATTACCTCAGACCATTGACAGCGTCGTTCAACATAACTGTGGAGCAAACAATCAACCATTTCCGTAGAAAATAAAATGAAACTCTGACTGTGACTTCATTATAGGAAAGTAGACTACCAGCACTGCGCAGAACACGACTTTTTCATTTTGCAACGAAAAAAATACTGACGCTGATTCAGCCATAAAAATACACAAGAAAAAAAATGAAGGAGAACGCTGTGAAGAAACTGGATGATAAAGAATAGAAAGAAAGTCATCGTACAACAAACAAAAAGAATAGAACAGTACAAAGGAACTTGGCACTGATCGAAGATGGATGTCTTCAGGGACGTCTCTCAGTATCCATCAAACTACACGGTACAACATCCCAGATGAGAGACATCTTCATAATCGTAGCCGTGAGAACCTCAAATCTCACCTTTGTACAGATTAAAACGCAACGCAAACGTAACGCAGAAGACGGAAAACAACAAGACAATATTTTTTTAGGTATAAAAACGATTATGGAGGTGCGCGCGCAGCGTACTTGACCTTGCTCCTGACACGCATCATAAGAGAGACTTTACCTGATCTGGTACCCTCACTAATAAATGCATTAAAACTGTTCTTATGAGTCTATTTTCATAAGAGGTGAAGGCGGCCAACTTGCCGCCTGGCTCATGTATAGTAAATCATCTGAAGACGGTTATACTAAGTTGACCACAGACCCAGGGGTTTGCTTACCCCCGGGAAAGAACCCCGGTACCCATTTGACAGGAGGCCTGTCGTAGATCGAACCCCTGTCGTCCAGTTCACAGTCAGTCATATTAACTACCCTGGCGCCAAAATAATTGTGGCATTAGAAAACCCATGCAATGCTAACGGTATTTTGTTTTCAATCTTAGCCTTACTTCTAAACAAACGTTAAAACAGAGACTTTCAAAACCAGCTTTAAACAAGGTGCAATTAGTTATTATAATTCACAGCACAAGGGCACTGAAAAATTATGTAGTGATTTGAAAGATTTAAATCTGCGGTTATAAACCTTTTAAGAACCTGCGACTTCATCCACCTTGCCTTGTCTACTCACGATTGATTAGTTTACAAATTACGACTGATTATTCAAATTTTACGGCAGATTAACAAACTACTAACTTACTACTGAAAACAGGTTCACACATAACTATCAACATAAAGATTCCTTAAAGATTCTTAATTATTTTCATGAAAAGACAAATTTTATTTTTGACTATATAAGTGTTCATGCGAATGGGGAATGCACAGGTGTAAGTATACAGAGATCGTGGTTAAACATTTAAGGAGACGCTGATTGAGATCAGTGTCCCTATGAATTGTTAAGGGAAGGCGCTTGGATTTCCAAACAGAAACTGCAGACTGCGAGCTTCACACACCTCGTCGACATACCGGCAGGATCTTTAAAATGCATGACGTGT
>NW_019060173.1:125959-145524 GCF_000696155.1 Zootermopsis nevadensis
ATACCACTACAGCAAAGCAGCAATCAACTTGGATTACAAAACCACAAAATTTTCAAAACACTAGACGCAAATTTATAAAGTGCCACATGAAATACAGTTCTTACGCACATACCTTACTTATTTAATGACGCTTATTCAGTAGCTCATACAATATAGCGTCGAACGAGGGGGTGACAGTTAATAAATTAAATGTAAAGCGTGTGGAAGTGGTCGTAGCCTAATTTAAGGTACTGTAACGTCATTTGCCTGGGAGGACTGAGTAAAATCACGAACAGTTCAGTGAGGATAGCCGGTGTACGAGTCGAAATTTTAACCCGAGACCTCCCTAATATGAGTCAATAGTACTAACCATGACTTTCGGTTGTTCTGAATACGTTTGAAATCTGACCGAAAGTGATTAAAGTCTCAGACGTGTCCGAAATTAACTTGTGAATCAGAAAGAAAGCAACTGTCCGATAATAATTACATGTATTGTGTTCATGAACCTCCCAGCACCATGGCTTTGCCACAGTCACCATTTTGCAGAATGATTATGGAGTCTTGTCAAATTCCGTGCGTCCATTACTCAAGAAGGCTTTCGTGGTTTAACCAGTCACTTCAAACTAATATCAGTTTACTTACAAATACGCTGTTATCACTCGCGATATTCAAATCTCATTCAACACCATTTAACCTATGTAGCAGAATGACAGTCATTACACAAGTCTGTATCATTCAACCAGCGAAACAAATCGTAGGTGGTTTAAAGTTTTCCTTTTACAAAATTCTTATTTTAGCGTCCATAAAAAATAAACAATAAAACTTAAATTTATTTTAAAGACTTAGAGTAGTAATATTACACACATTCTCAGTTGCGTTTACGTCATAATGGTTTTTTAACCCTACTCTTACAATTTATTTAAATTATCATAAATATTTATATTCTTTCATGTCAATTTTCAGCTGATTCCTGGTGACGACAGACAGTGTTACGTCATCATTATTTACTGCCTAAATTATGAGATTTTCAGTTATTGTATTAAAATGTCTTCTTATACTCGTAAGAGACATATCCTACTTGTATAAGAACGTGTTAATAATTTCGCAGTAATATTGATTTACGTAATCGCAGACCTATGAAGGCAATATGCTAACGAACAAAGCTTGGAAAGAAATAATACCATAACTTCGTATTCTCTTTAAGTTTTAAAAAGCTGATGGATTTGTTTCATCGTAAAAGCTATTCGACTCGATCGATGTGTTCTGAATTGAAAGGAACACAAAACAGTGAATGTTTTCGGCTACCTTGAAGCATTGCAGGGAAAGGCAAGACTGTCCTTTTGTTTTATACGCAATCCAAATCAACTTATAAGACGGTGAACAAAAATCCGAGCTTCGTATAAATAGGTATCAAGAGTACCTAAAGTTATCTGTTACTTAAGAAGTTTGCAAGAAGTCAATTACGAAATGGGTCATAATTCTTATCGTTTATCCGAACAGAAGTACCAGAGGGAAGTAACGAGCAGGCCTACAGCTCCGTCTGCCTTCGTCAGTCCCTCCATACGAATGTCAGTAGGTTAGGTTAGTTTAGGTTAGGTTAGGTTATGTTATGTTAGGTTAGTTTAGGTTAGGTTAGGTTAGTATTTTAAATTAGGAAACTTGCGCTTACTTTAACTTACTTTCTAATTCATAAATATTCCTTTTATCGTCTCTAGATTCTTTAGGTTAGTACAAAAACCTAACCAACCACAGGCGTCGAAACTACTTGTAATACAGCGCAGTAAAACATCGTAAAAAACTACTCATACTAAATGCGGTTGAATAAATTCTGCTTTTTCTGTAATATTCTTATTGTTCGTTCTACGAGAATTTTGAAATTCTTTCCCGTTTCCATCCAAGGCGCCTGTAAGTCGGGTGAATTTCCGTGTCCATCCCTACCATGAATCAGATGACAACCGACCGATCCATACGCGCGTACCTACGAAAACAACCGAAGGCTTCACTTGCTTGTGCAATAACTGTCTTAAGTAGACACAGAAGCATTTGCCGAATTTATCCCACATGTAAGAAGGAACGTGGGGTCAAACTAGTTGCAAGATGTTTTTGGTTTGTGGTTCTGAGATTCTAACAGCGAAAATGAGGACTCACAGGCAGACACCGACATTTCGGCGAAACATTTTTCTCCATCCTCACGGTGTCGCTGTGCTCTTCACACGCTAAAACGTCTCATGTAGCTGTGGCAATGAGGGAATTACAAATAATTAATAGACAGCCCGTTACAATTATGGCATTTGTAGACTTGGAGAAGGCTTTTGACAACGTAAAGTTGAATAAGATGTTTGAAATCTTGAGGAAGGTGGGGCTGAGGTATAAAGCTAGACGAGTTATTTACGGTATGTATAAGCTTCAGGTGGCCATAATAATAGTGGCGAATCAAGGAAGACGCATTTATTAAAAAGGGAGTAAGACATGACACAAGGCACGTTCACAAAAGAGTTAATGTCTGCTTGTTCATGTAACTGCGGCATTCGTACAGGAAGGAACACTGTTTATTCAGAACCCATACGGAGGAATTTCGTGTTTATAATTAACTTTCGTAAAGTCTTCATTTGGCAGACGACAGTCGATCCAACTGGTCTAGAAATTAAATGTGTATGAAACCAACTCTTATAATCCTACTCACTAAAATGTAGTTCCCACACCAAGACAACTTCATGTCGTCACACACAGTGTTTCTATGATTCATCTCATGCCTAAATTATGTATCTTAAGCTTGGCATTTATAATTCTGTGTGCTTTATATAAATCACAGCTATCTCATTTTTCCTTAATTAATCACTACAACAGAAATATGGGAAGAGTACAGATTATAAAGGCTATAATTGTAATATATGCCTGTTCTATTTGCTTATACATTACGTAGACCCAAACACGTTTCTCAACACTTCGTTCTTAAAATTCACATAAAATAAAAATTAAGGTAATTTTAATCATAATGTGTCGGATAAAAAATTAGAATATAAAACATTCAGAAATTAGTAATATCAAATGTTTCAAGGTCTTAAAACTGTTCTAATGTAATCGCCTCTTCTATGGCAAGTACGCCTATAATTAATAACCGGAAGAACTATTATAATTTTGTAAGTAACGTCTATATTAGGCACACACATATTTCGCTTATGATCACTGTTCTGTATTTGAATGTATAAAATAAGTATTTTATTTATCATTCACTCTTAATTTTTATCGGAACAGAAGTTAAACAGAACGTCATTACGGCCTTACACATTTACAAAGGTTGATTGTCGGTCGGATGTTCTCTTGTGAAATGAGAGGGCCACATCTCAATTCTTTGTTTCAATAACCCAAAGGAGTGAAACAGTTCTCAATGGATTTTTCAGCCCGTTCCAAACACGGTAATCGAACGTGCTTTAAACCGGAGTATCTGCCATTCTATGGTCATGACAGATTCTGTCGGTTGGTGGTAATCCAAAAAAAACGGGGGCTCTATTCAACATCGATTTCGATTTAAAAAAACCTAACTGTAAACAAAATTCCTGTTCTATAAATTCAAAATAAAAACATTTTTCCGTGAAACGAATCATCCGAACTGAATAAATCTTTCCGTATACAAACTTCAGTTCGTCGTGCACAGTTTTCATTAGTTTAATTCAAATGCGTTGAGTATTTCATTCTTACCACAGCTTATAAAAACGTCCCGTTATCTCTGTCTTGTGTTACATGTAACAACCCCCTTCGGACATCCAGCGACGGCTTAAAACAAAGGCCAGCCCTTGGCAGAGCATGACATCACCCCATTACTCTCTTTCCAAACGAAAGTAACTTGTAATTTTATACCAGCACAAAATGTATCCATATTAAGAGAAGCGAGTAAGACATGAAAATGTTAAAAACATGTAATGTATTTTTTCGGTTAGCACAATTATTACTCAGAACAAAGACTAAACATTTCAAAACATAAGTATGAAATGCCTGAGGTACCAAGTACGACTCTGTGAATCGGCCTTACAAGTTGAACTAGCCAAAATATTTTATAAATTCTCACAGTGCTCTTAAAATCTCTAACGAGACAGCAAAAAGGAATTATTTCACCATCTGAATTGGATAAAGCAGCCCTAACAGCATCAGTAATGTGTGTGTGCGTGCATCCTGTGATGTTCCTAAGCAACGTCACGTACGAGGAGAGCATTTAAGCATCAGATAAAATTCACAGGCACCGTAATCACCTTCGAAGAACGCTATTCAATTTAATTACACAATTTCAAGTGTTCATCCGTGCCCAACTAATGAAAGGGAGAGAGCTGAACATCAGGAGAGAAAGTCCAATTTTATAATAATTTACGGATTTTATAAACACGTTTTACTACAATTTTATACTGTATACGATGAATATGCACTTCCGTCACAAAAGGTGTGTTTCATTTAAAATAACATGAAGCGAATGGGGAATGCAAAAAAACTAAAGGTAATTGGAATTTTTGTGAATTCTATACATTAGTAAAATTCAATGCCCACAATAGCACATGTAAAATAATAGTCCTATTCAAAATATCAATGTAATGAATTTCAACAGAAAAAATAAATATTGCTGTTATCGTAATGTAGTTACTTAAATCGACGATATCTTAACGTATCAGTGACACTACAACACAAATGTGAGTTTCGAAGTATAAAAAATTAAGTGCCATCTCAAGTTCTCACGTCGCGTAGTGTAGCAGAAGTTCAGGGACGTTTCAAAAGTGTTTTCTGCTGCCACCATCAGGGCGATGATGTTGGAGGTTCCTGATGATAGAAACACCTCTCAAACGTCGGTAAACTATCACCATACTAAACAGAGCAACTACCCAGAAGACAGTCAGTTTCATAACAAAGTAGCCTGAGAAAGTACAATTCCAAAGCATTTCTACATTTCATTGACATGAACACCCATTTAAATAATTTATATTTTCTACTTCGACGTAAATCTTGTGACCAGGAAACATTTCATTAACACGAGAGGCTTTGACATTATTTATCTTACTCGTAATTCCATTAAGAAACGAAATTACCTAAAGAAATTAAAAGTAATAACAAGTAATGTAAAATACTTACAATTAGTTAGCAATATCGAATATATGAAATAATAAATCACAGATAAGAGAATGGAATAAAGTGCATCCCAACAATTACTCCATTCACACACAGAAGAAGGCAATGGCAAACCACTTCTGGATCATCTGCCAAGAACGTATATGAACAGGTCCCAGTCCGAGAAAAGGATAGAAGGATCCTGTTCATATGGACCTGTCCTCAGACAGAACACTAAATAATAATAAAACCATTGTTACACATTTTCGTTTCACTTTTTGTCGTATGACACTGACCCTAAAATATAGACGTATTTACGTCAAAAAATTAAGCCTGCTTTAAGATAAATAATAGGGTGTAGGCCCAATCACTGTTACTCTGTGAGTCATATGAAACCAATAAATAAGGGTAAAGAGGTGGTTTACTGATTTTTGAATCACCTGGTACTAGTTACAACTGGCTAAGTGTCGGTAGAGTGTATAACACCGTAATGTTATTAACAGTAGATTCGTTTATACGCTGTTCCTCGCTGTACAGCAAAGCCTACTATAGAAAATTCCATAGAGAAACAGTTCACTATCGATATACACCACGGAAGCCTGTCCGAGAGGTAATCTGCATAATAACTGCATTGCAATTTATTTACAGAACCTCAATTTCCGAAAGACGAAATAAAAATATTCTAACAACTTCTGTACTCGAAGGAAACTATTAATGCCTAAATGTCTGACCTCAATTTTTCGCAGCGGCATGTAACCAGAAAGACACGCTACATCGTCTTATGAAAACATCCGCAAAATTTTTTAAACACCTATGACAATGTTTAGTTACGTTGACACCGCCAATTCTAAGGTGAAATTGTGGTTAGCGGACTAACCTAGTATTTAAGAGAACGTATGATTGAGTCCTATCGTCGCCCCCGATCCGAGAATACAAAAGAAAAATCATCTGCCAGTATGATGATAATCAACGGCTTGAAGACAAGGAGCAGAATAAACTCCCGAAACGTCGATTATATCAAATATACCCCAAAGGACTATATAAATCAGAATTGTAATTTATAGGGAAATGCGAATGACACGTGTCAAATATAGCATTTGTAAGGAAACGAGACTTTTTTTTTTACAATTTAACAGAACTACAGCTTTATGTTTAAAAATATTCGGAATTAAAGACCCGCGCATTTCATTACCAAATGTAAATCAGGTAAGTCTTGGAACGGTAGAACACTTGATAAATAGACGAGTTCTTACTTTATGTCTGCGTTATCGAGTTCAGATAGTGACACACAGCAAAACACCACTTTCAAAGTATCTGTAAGAGGAATTACTTGTTTCGATAACAATTCTGACCCACAACTTGAAAGGACGCAAGCCATCCAGTGTAAGTCAGATAAGATGCAAATTACCAGTGTGAACTATACACTGCATCATCTTCTGGGCAGACAGAGTTCTGCCCACAACAACGATACATCATCCGAGACCACAGCAAACAACACAGATCACTCGACAGCTTTGCGGTCACCCTTACCTTCAAACTCTGTCTTCGGAACGCCCTCGTGCGATTAAGGTAATACTTGTACACGTACGGTGGCAGGCCTCGACGGGTTTCCTCGCCGATCCATCGGCCTAACGAGAGGCCGCTGTCATCGTCCACACCAGGGGACAGATCTCGGACAAGGGGCTGGCTCATCGGTTCTCTCACATCAGAGAACACCTCCGCACAATATGGACGTTGGACATTGGTAGCGTAAAGTGCACGAGGTCACACAGAAATCTTCTGGACACATCCTACTCCACTGCGAACTGAAATTACCTACTCGAACACGGACCGGACGAGTCCACAGAACTGAACTGTTGATTCCGTGCACATTCGTAGGAACACATGTCTGCTGGTGGCTAATAATTCTGAGACGGATCACTACCACTGGACTGTCACTTTACTCAAAACTGGAAGACCACATCTCAACATTATAATTTAGTACCTACATAATTAAAATGATAAAACAAACATTACAAGCCAAAAATGATATGGAGTTTTAACGGCGACGAAGTATAATTAACGTTTCTCTGGCTACCAGCCATGTCAGATGGTTCAAAGGTGAAAATACCAACGTTTCGAGAACCATCTTCGCCCACGTCCTCAGGGTACTGAAGACATCATAACCAAGACGGTTCTCGAAATGTCATTATTTTTCGCATTTGAACCATCTGACACAACTAGTAGCCCGAGAAGAATTTATTATACAACTACGATAACTTCATTTTCGATGAGATTTCAGGTTCTCACGGGGCGAGTATAAGATGGCGGTCTCCTGCGCAAACATCCCACAGCTTTATGTTTAAAAATATTCGGAATTAAAGACCTGCGCATTTCATTACCAAATGTAAATCAGGTAAGTCTTGGAACGGTAGAACACTTGATAAATAGACGAGTTCTTACTTTATGTCTGCGTTATCGAGTTCAGATAGTGACACACAGCAAAACACCACTTTCAAAGTATCTGTAAGAGGAATTACTTGTTTCGATAACAATTCTGACCCACAACTTGAAAGGACGCAAGCCATCCAGTGTAAGTCAGATAAGATGCAAATTACCAGTGTGAACTATACACTGCATCATCTTCTGGGCAGACAGAGTTCTGCCCACAACAACGATACATCATCCGAGACCACAGCAAACAACACAGATCACTCGACAGCTTTGCGGTCACCCTTACCTTCAAACTCTGTCTTCGGAACGCCCTCGTGCGATTAAGGTAATACTTGTACACGTACGGTGGCAGGCCTCGACGGGTTTCCTCGCCGATCCATCGGCCTAACGAGAGGCCGCTGTCATCGTCCACACCAGGGGACAGATCTCGGACAAGGGGCTGGCTCATCGGTTCTCTCACATCAGAGAACACCTCCGCACAATATGGACGTTGGACATTGGTAGCGTAAAGTGCACGAGGTCACACAGAAATCTTCTGGACACATCCTACTCCACTGCGAACTGAAATTACCTACTCGAACACGGACCGGACGAGTCCACAGAACTGAACTGTTGATTCCGTGCACATTCGTAGGAACACATGTCTGCTGGTGGCTAATAATTCTGAGACGGATCACTACCACTGGACTGTCACTTTACTCAAAACTGGAAGACCACATCTCAACATTATAATTTAGTACCTACATAATTAAAATGATAAAACAAACATTACAAGCCAAAAATGATATGGAGTTTTAACGGCGACGAAGTATAATTAACGTTTCTCTGGCTACCAGCCATGTCAGATGGTTCAAAGGTGAAAATACCAACGTTTCGAGAACCATCTTCGCCCACGTCCTCAGGGTACTGAAGACATCATAACCAAGACGGTTCTCGAAATGTCATTATTTTTCGCATTTGAACCATCTGACACAACTAGTAGCCCGAGAAGAATTTATTATACAACTACGATAACTTCATTTTCGATGAGATTTCAGGTTCTCACGGGGCGAGTATAAGATGGCGGTCTCCTGCGCAAACATCCCAGAAGACAGTCGTCTTCAACTTCGGTTTCATTAAGTTTTAAATTCTTTCTCTATTTCTGTTTGCCAATCCACATGGAATTAATGCAGCGACCATCCACACGTTGCACAACCAAACCTCCAACCCCACCAAGATTTTGCATAATGAACTATCAAAATGTAAAGAGGCAAGGAATATATTTATATAACCTTCTTGTTTAATTAAGGGAATGGGCTTTAAGTCTAATGGCTGTTCCGGGCTCAAAGGCCAACGCACATTCCGACTTCTTCTGAATTTCCTTGTCCATCAGGATTATAATTTAATTAAATTTATTGCATTAAAACATTTTTATTGAATAATAATGTTAATCTGCCAGTTCCCACCGACCGTAGGAGTCTCAGGGCGAGTTCCTGAGATCGTGGTCTCCAAATTTGTTAATCGTTGCCTTACTGCAATTACGTCTCAGTTTTGGAACTCTGCCGTGACCTAACCTTCCATGGAAATAAAAAGAAAGGACGGTTTAATTTTGCTAAGTTATTCCCAAGATTTCGTGACGTCGTAAGTGGGAGATTAAGGGAGAGAAAAATCTAAAGAAATATAACTTAAAGTTAAAATATTAATTTCTGTTCAGTTCAACCTCCTGAAGAAAGCAGATTAACCTACCTCACAAGCAAAAAGCACGCTACACACTTTAGCCTTACAGCCACGTACAATTTTGTCTGTCCATCCATGGCACTACATAGCAAAGTAACGCATAGGACGTGGTCTTCATAGACCTTAGTCTCAAATAGGCAATTATAGGAAAAAACATTTTACACTGACCGCTGGGACACTAACGACCTCTTCTCAGAACATTTTCAAAGAGCTACGTTTTACTAGTCAGACAGGAGACTTGCGAAATAGATTAGAAGCCATTAATCTTCACGCATTTCAACTGCCACTAACGTGAATTCTATGTGCACAGGATGAGGAACGCGCACACAAAGTTTGCAAACATACTTTTGAATCACCCTGTATATCAAGACAAAAATTCACTGGTAGTTTTAAAATATCATAGAGGATATTTCCGTAAGTAACTTCACCCTGTCAATCTGAAGGAGGTTTATTAGTAACTTCACAACCTTCACTCTTCACCAGATGTTATCAGAGCACGGAATTAAATAAACACGGCTGAGATGGGTTAGGAACGTAGATATACAGGTAGGATGAGAAATGCATAAAACATTACAGTAGGGTAATATTGAGAAATGAATTGCCTTCCCCGGTTTCTCCGTGGCATCCCAACAATTACTCCATTCACACACAGAAGAAGGCAATGGCAAACCACTTCTGGATCATCTGCCAAGAACGAATATGAACAAGTCCCAGTCCGAGAAAAGGATGGAAGGATCCTGTTCATATGGACCTGTCGTCAGACAGAACACTAAATAAAAAAAAATAATAATAAAATAAATGTGATGCTTCCACGGCGGAGTGACACAAATGTGGATTGAGGTCCACGTAAAGAGGCAAATTTCTAATCCATGGACTACTTAAGAGTGATATCCTACATATAGCATTCAACATTGCTTACGACATAACATCGACTTTAAAGTTACATTTAAAAATTATTAATGAGGAATTACATTAAGGTCTAAGAACGAGGTCAGTGTGAATAATATTTTAAAATTTGTTTCTGGAATCCACGAAAATACAATTTTGCAAGTATCAGTCGATTTGGTACGCGTTCTGTCCTGACATCAACTCCATTTATCCCTGAGTAAAACCTCGAAACGAAAATAAAACTCATGAATACAACTTGTGGACACATTTCCACATTTTAAGCGTTAAATAATGAGGTTTTCATCAGTGCTACTCGTTCATCTTCCGCATTATGGCCTGGTCCAAACCCAGGAATATTTCTGAAATTATGAATCCGTTCAGAATTTTTGTAGGATTCCAATAATAAGTTTACATCCCCCCCCACAGTGTTAAGTATTTGCTTCGCACATCCTCGCAATAAACATGGATTATTTACCTAAACATAATTAACCAACTGACCTTTGTATTAGAGACGCGTGATGTTCTCTTTGAGGTAAGAAATGAGTTTTCAGTATTACTGAGACAACTTCGAGCTTCAAAATAAATGTTTACTACTTTTAACTCTGTCAAACAGAATCTCGATATGGCGTAGTCGGTTGCTTCTGTTAGTAGTTAAGAGGAGCTCGGAACTTACAAAGTAATGGACTTCGCTATCACAAGTCCGTTCCACTGCAGTCTGCTAAGTCTCGCCGGTTTAAACGAGTTACGAAGTTTAGAATTCTAGGCTCCGTTCCAATGTTCGTACACATTCTCGGACTGAGTTTGAACTTCGAAACAAATAAGGACGAATTAAAAATTCCTTGGTATTTCATCCTCTAAAACAATGAATACAAAGTTTTTCTTTTTTACTTTTAAACACACACAAATCCATTCTTCTCGAAGAGTACAAACAATTAGATATATTAAAACAACGCATCTGAAAGAAAATAGATCAACTATAAACTGCCCATTTCATTTTGTCGGTAAATAAATTATGTTGCAATGACCCAGGTGAGAATGTTAGTTCCGTACACTATACACAAACATAATTTACACTCACGGATCCTACAGAAAACTTTCCATTGTCTCCCGCACTTACGATATCGTATGTCAGATAATGAAATTTCACCTTAATATGTTATAACGGGTATTACATACACAAGACATTAAACACCCGTAAGATGAACAAAAAAGCTTTTAAGAGATCGTAATGTGGTGATACAGTAAATGAGCAGTGAGCATATTAAGCGAGCGAGAGAGAGAGAGAGAGATAGGGGTAGTATATATTGTCGAAAAAACTTAAGACAAAAGAAACTTTTAACTAGGACGTACGTCAAAACTTCGCTATCCACGCCAGGCATTATTAAATAAAGCTTATGGAAAACGAGACCTTGGTCGCCCAAGAAAACGATGCAGGGACCAAACAGCTCAACCTCGGAAAGGATAGTTGGCCAAAGTCTCACGCATTGCTCGAAACACTCGTTAAATCAACAAGGCAGGGTGCAAGTTGTTTTTCTGCTGACATGCTATCGCTGGTCTCAATGCTGAAAACCGATATTATTTGAGTTATCTCAGCTAAGATCCAGAAGGAGATGAAAAGACCAAGAGAGACTGGACGGTCCACCGTAGAGACAGGCAGTTATCAGATTGGGGTAGCAAACTGAACGCACGCCAAAGCGAAGAGAGCGACTGGGAACAAATGAATATCGCATTTTCTACCCACAGAAAGTCGGAGTAACTGAAGCCATCTATAAAGTCAAAGCACTAACTGGGATACTGGGAACGACCCGTTCTTTCAAGTTCCTGAGCACTGCGGGTCCCAACCTTTCGTTGGTTTCGATCTATAGACATTCGGTAGGACTCCTTGGATGAGGGATCGGCCCGTCGCAAGGCCTCTACCTGTACACAGGACAACGCGGACAAACATCCATGGCTTGAGTGGGATTCGAACCTACGGTCCCAGCGACCAAGCAGCCACTGCGGACCCCAAAACCGCGAACACAGGACCAAATTAAATCAAAATTAACGGTTTAAAGCCGAGTGGTAACTATACGTACCATCTGCTTTAACATCCGGTATCTCTCATAAAATGATTTTACGGTAAGTAGTCCGTTACTACCATCCATATTTGAAGTCCCTCCACTGTCTATGAGCGACCATGACGGCGTGGTTTCAAAACTGGAGTACAAAATTGTGGACAGAGGCCAGAAGTACAAGAGGCCTAACAGGAATAAGGATTCTTCTATGTCCTGTTGGTTCCTGCATGTTTATAACAGGATGTGCTCGATGTTGCTGATCGATTTCCAACGCCCGTCCTGTGAGTTCAGGTCCGATACATTTTTCTCTTCGTGGTTATTCAGTAAAAGACACGAAGCATTCAGTTATGGTCATAACTGAAGTGCCTCTTGTGGAATTATAACCATAAAACCATATATACTGTAACAATTCCGGCAGTCAACAGCATTGACCGGCGTGGTTTCCGGACACAACAGACAAGACTCGAGAATCTTGTAAAAAAAATTGTTTCTTTTGAAAGCCAGTAATCTGCGGGGAGATAAACAGGAGAACTAGAGGAATTTATGATCTATACTGTGCGGTTTCTTGTGATATAAAATCCGTACAGAAAATACGAAGACACTTGTGACAAGCGTCCAGACCGGCTCTGGGGTCCACCCAGCCTCCTATCCAATGCGTACCTGGGGGTAAAGCCGGCCGGGGCGTGATGCTGACCACTCACCCCCATCTAGTGCCGAGGTCAAGGAAGAGAGGAGCTATACCTCCACTCCCCCCAAGCGCCTACATGGCGTATAGTGGGACAAACTTTACTTTTCACAAAAGAATGTATTAGAACGCAATACCTGGTATTTAAAATTTCTTATAATTAAGATAATAAAATATCATTCATGTTCCATATCGATTGATCGATTTACATTTCGGAACATTTACACAACAGAAATCATAATTGAGTTTTAAGTTCTTAGATATATTTTACACCTGATGATGGTTTTATAAAAACCGAAACATGTTGTGTAAATGTTCCGAAATGTAAATCGATCAATCGATATGGAACATGAATGATATTTTATTATCTTAATTATAAGAAATTTTAAATAAAAAATTGTATTGTAATCAGACGGATTAAAATAAATAATTGATATAATATTCACAATATGACGCAATTACACTATCTGGTAAATAAACATAAATAATACACATTTCTTTTCTGATTCGTAATATTATGTTGGATTTACTCGGGCGGTATGTAATTTGTTGGCTCCACAACATAGCAACGTGATTATCCTCATAACTGGTTGTGGTGCATGGTCGTTCCAATTATTAAAATCACTTTTGTGTGGCTGCAATGGACCAGAGAGAAGTTACTGTACCAACAAAGATAGACAAAAAAAAGAGTAATAGTCTTCATAATCTCCAGCAGGAAGACGTAAATTAGGCAAATTACTGTGGATTTGGAAGGAGAGCTATGACCTGCCAGGTCAGATACAACTTCCCCGCCTCTGAATCTTTACCACGGCGGCCATGAAAGTAATTAGCGCCAAACAAAAGCTTATCAACAAATTTACCGACAAAAATTTAATTAGAGTTGCCGCCTTGATTAATATTATTACCTGGACCTTTATATTCGCTATGTGAAACCCATTTCGAGGGTATCGCATCGAACGGCGTATAACACACGGAACGCTTTATAGGTTAGCGTCGACAACAAGATCACAGATCGTCTGCTGGTCTCCTGGTACAAACTCTGACACCTGGGAGTTGGTAACAGCTGACAAAGGCGATGCAGGTAGGACTCGGTTTACTCCGGGGTGAGGTTCCTGAGATTTCCGGCGTAAAACGAAGATGAGTAAATTGAAGCAAAAATGTAATGGGAACATATGTAAATACATTAGGTTCCGTTCCAAGATTTTTCAGTAATCGACACAAAATACTTGAAAAATTAATAATTTTATGAAATTTACGTATTGAAAATTGTATAATGTTTAAGATAATAATATTTAAGAAAAAGAAAGAAAAATGACTGCTTTAAAAATGACAGAATGGATGTCTGTTTGGTTTTCCTCTTTTCTTACAATAAGTTATAGTATGGCTGTAGAACTGTATCAATCCCTCTCTTAACTGTTGAGCTCTGCTCCCAGATGGGGTCATTGCTACACAAGATGTCACATTCCTTATTCATAAGAGCAATAGCCTCTTGCATTGATTTCACTGTTAGTGTCACATTTTAAATTCCATTTTATGTTTAATTTTTTTAAATTTTAGGTCGTAGTTTATCATTTAGTATCATAGTTTTATTACAATGTCGGGACCATCTGTGTCTAGGAAGTTGGGCAGAATCATGACTCATCACCCCCTCCAATCGTGATCTATGAGAGGCGCAAAAGTGAAGCGGGCGTAAACCGAGTCCTACCTGTACTGTATGATAACAGGTATGAAAAAAGAGCTCACACAAAGAAATGGATGCCTCTTCACCTTCCAAATATCATCTTTTCCTCCACCTAAACGTTTTCTTGGATCTTGATCTAATAATCTGGTGATAAAATCCACGACTTCCGGGGAAAAGTGCTTTGGCATCACCGGTGTACGATACCGAACCCGACTAAAAAAGAAAGGTCCATTCTTGTACTTGCCATTAATAACATAAATATTAAATATGCATTAAAATTTGTGTTTATAATGCCTTTCAGAGTTATTATAAATGACTTATGTGTCTAATTTGCATGGAGATCTCTGAAGTAGGTAATACAAGAGATAGCAATGGCTTGTATATTGTTTCCTTGCATAAGGTTAAGGACTTACAAATGTGGCTTTGTCATGTCTTTTTGGTTGACAACTGTAAACGGCATGGATCCAGTCAGCATCTCATATGTCAATATGCCAATACTCTTTCCGTATGAGCTCGGGATTGCTACGAGACAAGCTGTTAAGCCGGGGATCATTAAATCGTACCGCTTCAATAACCTAGAAAGTCTTTGTGCCGACACAAAAAGGAGGCTCGCCTTTGAGCCTCGCTTGGGTTTTCATAAACATTGAAGTGTCGCCAAGTACTCTTAAACATGAAACGGTGCCTTATATAAATACTCTGTTTAAATTAACATCAGTGTCATCGAATGGTTTCCAATGGTTATTACCTGTAACTAGGGACCACCGACAGTATTTGTGATGACAAACGGTCCATGGAGAGCAGCGTCCACTGGAGCCAGGTGAAATTAAAGACCTCTGATAAAAAGAAATGCGTGAGAAAGTTGGACCTAAAAATCAGGTCAGGTTCAGTATAGACCAATCACGGTATCCTAAATCCAACACAAGTCAGAGAAAGCTTCTAATAACATAAGCGAAAGTCGATTCAAGTCGTGTTATACCTACATGAATGCAGACAAATTAATAAGGACATTTTTTTATAGTGTTCTGTCTGACGACAGGTCCATAAGAACAGGATCCTTCCATCCTTTTCTCGGACTGGGACCTGTTAATATACGTTCTTGGCAGATGATCCAGAAGTGGTTTGCCATTGCCTTCTTCTGTGTGTGAATGGAGTAATTGTTGGGATGCCACGGAGGAAAACTCCGTGTTGCCTAGACCACGGCCTTGCCCAACACAAGTTATAAATTCCGGCACCGCAAATAAGGACATTATCAACCATTATTTTTTTCAGCGTGTGTACTATAACGCAATCTGGTGAGCTGCTGTGAAAATAAACTGCGATATTCGCGCCTAACTTTAAAAATCCGACTGGTCTCAGGTTCAACCAGAAGTGAAACTGACACGACAATTAATCCGAAACATAAATCAGCCCACTTTATGTCAAGTCCCTTTCCACAGGAAAATAGCAACGTAATATTAAAAATCGGCAAAGAAAATTGGACGTTCACAGTTCATATAGTTCTTTACTGTGGCGTTCCATGTCCACGCCCCTCCAAAAGGATTGGATTTCATTATTTTTATTTTATAATATAAAGTGAGCAGAAAATAACTAAGCATTTTGAAAATGATTCAAAAATAAAATGTGGCTGCTTAGAACTTTAAAATTATAACATTCTTTTGTGCACACCCTGTATACATTTTATTCTTTATCAAACAGAAATAATACATTTAAACCCCTGTACCCTGTGGGCTGCTAGCCGGACGTAAAATCTAGAGATATGCTAGTGCGACGAGGGAAACAAAGTTACTTTTTTTACCGGAATGGACTTTATGAATTCCGAGTTCGTATCAATCTACTTTGTTATGGAAAATGCAACGTTGCAGTGTATGGTTTTAAGGACATTTTTTCCGATGCCATATAGTCTGAGCTACTAACGAAGCGTTGTTATACAAACTACAAATAAATACATAATATTTTTGGTTCCCTACGTTTCGAAGGAAAGATATTGATTTTTGTGATTAAATATAGACAGAATGAGGAAGACAAACTGAGTTAAAACGACTTACGTAATAATCCGTCAAACACCTTATTTAAAAAACTGGTATCAAGTCACCTTAAATTCAGTCCTTGTATCCGAGCAAGTCTCGTTTGCGCTGTTGTACAGAAATTTCACTAGACACTAACCGAGCTGATTACCAGAGTACTTTGAGTGAAATGTTATTTATTAGTGCTGTGTCCCTGACTGCAACACTTACGGAACAGCGAAATAAACTAGGAGTCAGAGAAAAAAACATTCTAAACCGTTTCATAAACAAAGGTTTTGTGCGACCAACGAATGACCACCATTACCAACGAGACACAATGAGGCACTGACGTACTATATAACCAGTCCTACCAAGAATATGCAAAACATTAAACTTTAACGGCGTCTATAAAGCACAGTTTAACGTTTACGTCATCAAAGAATCAAAACAAAAGTTATCATGCTTTTAAGTCTGAAACAAAATTTTATATCTTTGAACATAAAATGTTTAAGATTAATTCTTGGGCACTTTACGGAGCTATACAGAACGGATTAATTAAATTTACTCCAGCGGGAAGAATAAAAAATCATGACAGGTAACACAGAGATTTTCTTTTTAAGAATACAAAATGCGGAGCACTTCAGAGCAGTTTTATTACTTACTTCGGAAGACTGAAAAAACTGGAAGAACTTGAGTAATGACGCTGAGACCTGCCACTCAAAGCCCCAAAGACTTAATTTACATTACAAAAAAAAAAATTCAAACAATGAATTTAAAAATTTTCATCACAAATAACAGTTCGCAAAATACAGATTCCAAAATCGAGTTTATATTCCACTGCAAAATTTAAATACATTTTTACATCCAGTGATCAAAATCCGTGGATTTTATGTAGGCAATAGACAGGCTTACTGATTCGTATTTACGAGATCCTAGAACCGGAAATCCTGACTAGAGTTTTCGTGGTTTTCTTTGTCATTTCAGGCACATGTCGGGTAAATACCCGCAATTATTCCACAACCATTTCCTTCCACATCCTTTCCAATACATTACTCCTTAACCTTTTAACCCTTTGAAGCCGAAGATCGTCTGAATATTATTTACGAATTCAGTCCGTACCGCGAAGAAAACACTACACCTCACCATTACGAAAATCAGCTGGTTAACCCTTTGAAGCCGAAGATCGCCTAAATAATATTTAACAGTTCAGCCCGTACCTCAAAGAAAACGACACACTTCAAGATTATAAAGAACAATTTGTTAAAGCTGTTTAAAAAAATAATCACTCTTTACACTGAGAATCATACTAAACACAAATAAAAATGCAAACTTACTAATTGCCAATACACAGCACTGGTGGGGTGCTGTTGTGAACACGGTAATGAACATTCGGGTTCCTTTAAAGGTGGGGAATTTCTTGTCTAGTTGAGCATACTAATTATTATCTTCGTAAGAAATATTCCGCTAGACGAGCTTGGTTATAAATAGGCCTACAAAGCACAACTTAAATTACACCTTTTACCAGCCCTTGTAATCATAGAGTTCCCATTCCTTCACGCAAAGAACTTGGGACAGATCTGGAAAGCTGAACGAGAAGAGGAATGTGAAGCATGTGTTGCCATACAGAGAAGCTTGAAGCTATGGGGCCTCAGTAACACGCGCTGCTAGTGACATATAAACGTGATTTAAACTAGTTAATTTGTTACTGGAAGGAGCGGGCGTAAAATTCCCTACAGGCAATGAGAAAGTATGGCCTTACAAAACGGGCCTTCGCGCCCCAGAATTCGGGCACAGTTTATCTACGACAGCGTCAAAAACTGAACTGCAATCTTATCGTACGAGATGCCACCTGAAGTCAATAACAAATCATAATCATCTGAAGGCGGCGAGTACAAAGATGTTTGTCTTCTGGGTTGCCTCCATCATCAGGATGATATCGCCCTGATTATGGAGGCAGCAGGAACCTCTGGAAAACCAGAAAACTTCTACCAGACTACACTGCTTTCATTTCTGTATGCACACAATCACCTAGCTAATTGTAAACGCAGTCACACGAAGATCTGTGCGGATACGCACAACGTAACTTTGTTCTGATTAATATAAATGCGTGACGTTCCCATCTGAGATCCTGTACAAGACAGTTTTATTTGCTTTCAGACTGCGTGATGCATTTGAAATTAGTTTCCCAGTTAGAAGTACAATACCTTCTTTTCTAATTCGGTGCGAAAAGTTTCGGGAATAGAATTCGGCAATGACAATTTACCATAAAAAACCACAACAGTAAAACAGAACTGAATGCCTGAAACATTAGCTAATGGAAAACAGCAGCTATCAATGTGAAAGGGAAATTTGGCTTCCCGGAGCAGTCAGACCTCTTCTCTAGCAACGACGGAATCTGAGCGACGGAAGTTTGTGGCCAGTTTGGAACAAAACAGTAACGAATTCCGGTAATGTTATTTATGACGTCATGCAATTTTTAGTATGATCACTGACGTTTCGGGGAAATGCATCGCCTTCATTTTCAAGGTGAAAATGTTTCCCTGAAGATGGAGGCGATATATTTCTGCGAAACGTTGGTATCTACCTACAAGCACACGCAAGACCAACATCGACATCTGAACCACCGTGGGGGGGTTCTGGTAACATTTATGTTGGTTCGCTCTGTCGTTGTGACCTTTCGCGAGACGAGAAGCAATTTGTGCGTAACCTTCTGAACGCACGTGGGTCGCACACATTCCTGAACGGAACAGCCTACATCGATAACTAACCTAACCTAACCTAACCCTGTTTCTAAGAAACCTTCAAATGAATCAGACGAAATACCGAGAAATATGTAATGAAGAACAGAATTTTCAGGAAAGCTACCTGGAGGTCGTTCTTTCATTTTGGTTTCGGAATTTACGGACAAATAAGTTAAAAATTATAATGTTAAAACCGCGCTACGCAAAAGGATTTGTAGCAGTCGGCATTTCCGGTCATTCGCCGTTGCGTTTATTAGACAAACACACGACATTTTTCAACTAAAATCTTGAATGTCA
>NW_019060174.1:2731-24779 GCF_000696155.1 Zootermopsis nevadensis
GCCGGGGCGTGATGCTGACCACTCACCCCCATCTAGTGCCGAGGTCAAGGAAGAGAGGAGCTATACCTCCACTCACCCCAAACGCCTACATGGCGTATAGTGGGACAAACTAAACTAAAAAAATTACCTTATAGACTACGTAGGTAACTAAATTGCTGTTGGAGCCCTTCTTCCACCATTGTTGCTACATATATTGTCAATGCTGGTATTGCTAGAATTGGATTGTATCTGCACTCTATTTTCTTGAGTGACTTTTTGATCAGGAGACGGTTCCGAATCCATTCAGTACGATCTTCTTGTATGGCTGTGATGTAATCTGTCAGTTTTTTAATTTACTTTTCCATGTCGCTAACAATGTCATCTTTCTACAGCTCCCTCTCTTTGGCATGATTAACATCGTGTTTCAACTTCTTTACATAATCCATGAGCTTCCCATTTTCGTTTACCATGGCTGGCTTTGCTATTATCCACATCAGTAACTTGTGCACACTTTGTCTTTAAGACGACCCTTTCTGCTGACAAGATTTCTATCTGCTTGCGCATCGCAGGCAAACTTTCTTCGATAGTTAAATCCTCGCATAATTCAGCTTGTATTCTGTTACGTTCAGTTATCAATTCACACATTTTAACTCTTACTGAATTGCAGTCAATTCTTAATATATCAGCTTCAACTTCTCTGACAGAAAATCTTTGAACTTCCCGTTTTAAGTCCTCGTTCTCAGACAACAGCGATTCTACGGTTTTGCTCATAACGTTCACTCGCTCTCCACACCATCTGCTTCGAGCGTCTCCAACGACTGTCGCTTCAGTCTACTATTTTCTTCAGCAATTGCTTCATAACTTGTCTTCGAGGCGTCCCTCTCTGCTGATAACTTAGCCATTTCACTACACATCGCAAGCACATTTTCTGCACTAACACGTGATTTATCGCGTAAGCTGACTTTCAATCTGCTATTTTCTATCCTCAATTTATTTAATATACGTGTTATTGCTTCATATTTAATTCTTAATGCATCCGCTACCTCTTTAGCGTCATGAAGTCTTTCAATCTCTTGTTTTTGGCCCTCATTTTCAGTTGACAGCCAGTCTATAGATTTTTTCAAAAGATTTATTTGTTCTAACAAGACATCCCTCTCAGCTGATACCTCGGCCAGTTTGTCACTTAACTTTGTTGTATGCTGTTCAAATAATGAGCTGAAACTGTACTGGTCCTTTTGGTCGTACTCGTCGGTACTCTTTTCTGGGCCAATATCCCTCGAAGTTTCCGAGACAGAAGCTTTTGTTATGAGAGCCCTGCATTAAAACAAATTTTATCCCATTAATTTCTAATATTACAATAGCATCGATACTCAATGAAATTTAACAGGGAATCAAAAACATATCCAGTATAATTTCTTATTTATGCTTACATTTACAAATCTAAAACTGTTATCTTGTATGGACTGATTATTTCGTTATTCCATGAAAAGGCATTTACTTTATTTGTTTTTTATTTAAAAACAAAATAACAAAATTAATTACATATTATGACGTCGTTAAACTAACAGTTATAAGCTACTGATACAGAATTTAAAACGTCAAGTATTTTACACATGAGCATTATTCAATATAGTGAAAGAAAATTTTAAAGTGTCGAGTATGTTATAAATACATACTATGGAAAATAGGGGCAATGAACAGTCCTTCCCAGGCCGTTTCTTCACACATTTCTCTCCTACGTGGAGTATAACGGCCTCATTTCGTAGATTATTGAACTATTTTTAGACATTTGATAGGGACTTCTTGGAGAGAAATGGCCGCTGAATTTTGCCTACAAAACATCTCGTTCATGCTCATAAGGTTTTTCTACATGCTGTAAATCTACTTCAAGGGACCGCCGGCTTTACTTCCCCTCCGAAGGAAGTTGTGTTAATTTTTATCACCTTTAACCATCCATCGAACTGGGCCGGGTTTGAACCCGCAAACCTTGAATCCAGTGGCAAACACGCTACCACTAGCCCACCGAGGGCGACATTTTTCGTCTTCGACGTACCAATTTTATGGACAACTCTGTGCGTAATTTATGAAATAGGGAAGAATCTACGTGTTTTTCGGTGCTGGCTTTAGAAAAGCAGAACATTTTACGTATGTATCACTTCCACTACTGGTCAAATAACTTTCTGGACACCGATTTGTCTATATTTCGGGATATTAAAACGAAAATAATTTTCCTAGAGATGTATTTCCATATAAGACGTATTTAGTTGTTGTTTTTTTCGAGTTCTGGGAAGAGTTGATGTACATACATTTGTTTTACAACCCTGAGTATAAATTTCTAAGACATATCATATGGATTTTCTTTTCAGGACAACTCTCAAGTGCTTACTATTTTTTATGACACGCCATTGTCTTACACACACCTATGACCGACCTTCCAAAAAAGATGGATTTTTTCTTGAGTTCTGTCTCCAAGAGAAACTTTGTTCTTATTTGCCATTTGGTAGAAAAACTCAATTAGGTAATTGTGAAATTCAGTACATGTGAGCCATTAGCCTAATCAGTTGATGCACCTCTTGTTTATAACCATGACTCTGGCATTTAGAAGAGTGTAGTTCACATACCTGAGGTCGCTATTTTCGTCGTTCTGTTTCTCATATGAAGAGCAGTTCTGCAAAAAAGAGAATATCATAGCCGCATGAGACACTGAAATGTATAGTCATCGCGCTCGCAATGTTGGAAGACTCTTATATAGCATTTTACGGTGTCTAATATTAGAAAACATGTATAACCAGTATTCTGTAACATTTATGTAAACACCGAATGATTACAGCGTACCAAAGCGAGAAGCACTGGTTTGTTAAGTACCACCGTATGCCAAATTGCTGTAGTGTAAAAGTTCTCGTGAGAAGTCGTTCAGCTCAAAAAATGCCACTCCTTTTATTAAATCCGCACGTTCATTAACAAACGTTCAGCACTGCTGTCTTCTGTCAGATAAATCCCATGCAAATCCACATGTTCTGTCAGATCTATGTTAATCTTACCCTCTCATATATACCACGTCTCACAAATAATCTCGACTGTCCTAAGAATTTCCAAACTCCCTCATGTGTGCTACATTTTCCATCCATCTTATTCTGCTTGATTCATAATTCTAATATTATCTGACGAAGAGTAAAAATGATACAGCTCCTCATAATACAACTCTCTCAGCTCCCCAACCCCACGCACTTCAAATATTCTCCTCACTAATGTGTTCTTAGACGCGTTTTTAATTTAGTCTTATGAATTCTACCGGAGAGTTAAGTTGTTACTGGGCACGGTTTAATGTCATTTCTGTTGCTGTTTCAGGTTAGAAAATGCGTGTTTCAGCACATTCTTTGAACATTGGTTAATCTGGGAATGCTGCTTCGTTCACTTTTCTCTCGAGCTCTTTAATTATGGACAGCCCACTGCACTGCTACAACGTTAATGCAACTGATTTCGGAAGTTTCTTACTTAAACTGCACAATTGATGTTGTATACAATTTATGAGAGACTTTATGGCCAGAATACATGTCATAGATTCGAAACCACGAAAAAGAGATATTTAAGCCTGACACAGAGCGTATAAAGAACGTGAGAAAATAGGATCGCTGTGATGTATACACATTCTCTGTTAGAGAGTAGTTGAAATAAATACATATCGAATTGTTAGATCGTCTTTTGCCCGAACGTTCTATGAGAGTGCAAAATAAGGTGTTTATTATTTTTTTCCAATTTATGATGGACCATAATTGAGGCTATACTATAAATATGAACCTAAACTAAATCCACGCTATGTTCTATCTAAAATATCCCGCTACTGGTGTCCATTATGTACCAGGAGAAACCAGTGCACATTCGCACACTCAGTCCAGTTAAGCTGTAATTTTAGTAGGTTCTGAATCCTTTGTGAACAACAAGGTCTTCCAAATTTGCTACACTTTCCATCCATTTTTGTAGTCTAACAATATTTGCTAAGCAGCCCAATTTATATAGATCATCGTTAATCATATTCCTCCAATATTGTTATTTCCTGGTCGGTGGACAGCCTGCTTAAGGAGCAAGCTGTTGCAGACGTAAAGAGAATATCAACCATTACATTCGAACGTGTTATAAAAATCTGAACCTTTCAACTTCTCGGGAATTCACGTATACCGAAATGAATGGAAGTATCAAAATTTAACAAACCCCAACATCAAGCTGCATATCTTAAAAACCGGTTTTTAACATTTTTTCCTTTGCGAAGAAAACTGAGGGCTGCAAGATCATTAAGCACTCTTCGTGTCCCTTACAACCGATGTGCAAGAAATATGGTATGAATGTTATGTCAGCTGCCTTCATTCTAAACGTTAGAACCACTTAATATGGGGTTCTGAAATGATAAAATTGTGAAAAATACGCAACGTTTGGAATGTTCTTTTGTAGATTTTTAAAGAAAAAATAGTGTCTGCACAAAGTCTGTTCGGAGTGAGTTTGTTGTGATGGTAAGTTTAGAATATAATCATTCCAATAAATTCTGCAATAGTATATCCCTGTAAATAATTACAGCACGGATATGATGCTTTCGTAGGCAAAGTCCCACCTGTCTTTCCTGATTTTTGCTATATTGTAGCAGGCACTTTATATGAATTAGGAATTCTAAATTTGCTAGTACCGCGGAAAACTGTTAGTCCATTATTATTTACCCCAGTGAAGAAATATCGTCTGCACCATTTACACAGACAATTCCACATCCTGGATGCAAACTGATAAATGCTGGCTCGATTCATCAATCCATTTATTTTGTGAATGTTGTTCTTGCCTCCCTCCATTTTGTAGATGGAGTGTTTCTATGAAAACGAAATTGTTGACTGACAACAGTTATATTGGAGAAACAAACATGAATTCCATTGTTGAGACACAAGCTGTTTCTTTCGAAATCAGACGCAATGCTCGCGGTATCTATCGGTGACGAGTAGAGTTACTTAAACGAAAAACCACCAGGTACTGTATAAACCTCATGGTCGAAAGAATACACCAGGTCTGCGTATGCGCATCTGATGACGTCATGAAAAGTCCCCTATATAGAGAATATACACAAAAGAATGGTGCGGTTTCAAAAGTTAATAAAAAAATTATTTCTCACCTTACACCTACAACTGGACGGAGCTCTTCCCCATTTTCACAGGAATGTACGAGTGCTTCTCAATCGTGTTTTTCCACAGCACTGGATCGGACGTGCTGCTGCAAATGAAGACAACAACCTTCTCCCTTGGCCACCCAGTTCGTCAGATCTTACACCTTGCGATTTCTTTCTTTGGGGGTTCGTTAAAGACAGCGTTTATATACCACTATTACCCACGTCCATCCATGAACTTCATGATCGGATAACGTATGCACTACAGGCCATTACAACGGACATGCTACACCAGGTCTGGGATGTGTTTGATTACCGTGTGGATGTGTGTCGTGTGACCCAGGGTGCACACATTGAAGGATTGTAATTAACACATGAGAAACGTGGACAGTTGCCGCCGCTGACGGTTTATGTTGTGCCCGTGTAAGGTGAGAAATAATTTTTTTATTAACTTTTGAAACCGCACCATTCTTTTGTGTATATCTTGTATCTGAATCCATGTTCAGAGAATTTAAAGCAGCTCCCTACAATCACTGAGCATTTTGCCTTTGGTCAGAGAATTTTTAAAGCCATGCCCTCACAACTTGTAATAAGTATTATCTGTGCAGCAAAGTTTCTCCATCTTCGGATTCAAACATATCAGCAAGAGTACTGGCGACTCTTTTTAGAAAGTAAATTTTATGTACACCTTTTGCTCTCTGAATGTATTAACGTTTCAGTGTTTTGTTCATAATATAATCATATTGGACATTAAGAGGGTAAAGTTTATTATTGATAACACATACAAGGAGACCACTGGTGTGATATTCTGAATGCACATACCCGATTGAAGGAACGATGATTACACATAGGAGAGCTTTAATGAGGAAGTAGTGCATGTATCCAATCAATTTAAACCATGAACTGCGTGAAATTTTTATTAGTAGGTTTAATTTCAGAAGTAGAGAGTGAGCTTTCATGCAGCTACATGTGAGTATGGGATTAGAGTAATAAACTTGGCAAATGTAGAAAAGTTGCCACGAGTAAAATGTTTTGAGATTACATTATTAAAAATGCACTTGAATGTATCTTTTGTATGATGTATTTGTAAAGCAGCATTCAGAAAAAATGGATCTGAATGTGATATTGACCACTGTCTGGTGGTTGCAAAAGTTAGAAGGTACTGTCAGAAAATGAATGAACAATGAAATTATGTGTTCAGTGTACCTGCCGACATGCAAAATACTCTGTTATTAAAATGTGATTTTGCTTTATTGGAGTTGTAAATTTTTTATAATAGTTCATTGCCTCTTAACCATTATTGACCATGTTTTACAGCTTACAGTTGCCAGTTGTACTAGGATACTGTTAAAGTGTTAACTCCAAAGTTAAAATGTGGCCACTAGCCCAATTTAAATCTGCTATTTGCATATTATAAAAGTTATAACATTCAAACTACCTTCTAGTTTCAACTGGTCCACAGTCCTTGTTCATGTTCAGTTTGTTTCTGCTGCATATATATATATATATATATATGTATGTATTTGGTAATTTGATTTTAGTTTGTAACACTGGCAGTAATGAGAATGTTAGTGCAAAACCTGAACCTGATTCCATCTTGACACCAAAAATGACACTTTTCCCAGCAGAATGTGTGCAATTGGGCTGGAGAGGAATCCATTCTGTGGGATCAGGAATGATTAATGATGGAAACACTAGTTACATCAATTCAACACTGCAGGTATGTTTAATAACCTAAAAGCAGAAATCAAATTCTGTTTTAAAACTACAAATGAGGCTAAGGAATTGTTTATTTCTTCATTTTGTAGCACGTAATGGATGCTGTTAATGTCGTAGACATAAAAGTTTTTGCCATGTGCAGCGTGCAGTTAATATGTTTTATATGGAACTTTTATTTAGTCTGTACACTGCTGTTTAAGCCCCTCAATCAGTAGGTTAAGTAATTCAACTTCAATTGAAAGTAATATGGATCTTAATGAATGCATGAAATATTTATCTAGTTTAGAAAAGACTGTAATTAGTGAAATATCTGGGGGCCAAGTATAACAGAAGCAGGTAAGTCTTAAAATAAAAATTGTACAATTTTTTCATGTTGAACTGCTATTTATAATTATTTCTGATTTCAGACATAACCTCAAAGTTATAAAAAATGCACTATTTTTCAGATTGATCTGCAGCCACCTATGTTGTAAACAAATTCAAATACTTTGATGATTACTGAAATAAACTGTCAATCTCATCAATTAATATTTGAGTCACTGGTTTCCAATAATGTACTCTTCTCCTGCTCACTGATGACAGCTTTCATATAAAAATGTGCATTCCATCTGGGATTGGGGTCACATTTTCTCAGTGATCTACTAGTAAGTGCAGTAAGTACAGTGTGTATCCAGATATGGTTACCTGTCCATCATAATCACTATATATTAGTTAAAAATATAATATAGCCTTTTGATTGGTTTAAATTATTTGCTTTCTAAATTCCAAACTTAGCAGTTATCTCATTGTCTGTTTCTGCTTCATTTTAGGCCCTGTTCCATGTCCCATCATTTGTTAACTGGCTACAGAGTGAAAGCAGCACCTAAAATCATGCACAGCTACCAGTGAGTATTCTATCCCATACAGTGGGTTGACGTCATTGCGATAAGATTTACTTGTGTTTTCGTAAAACTAATTAGGCCAATTAAAGTGTGTGCAGATATAATTAGTAGTAATGTCAAAAAAGGTAAAATTTTGTCTCACATATTTCCTGTTCAGAATGGTTTAAAATGAGAAATTGCCTTATTAGCATTGCTTACCAGGTTTATTCTAGAATACATCATTACAATGGTCTAAGACAAGAAAGAGGAAATGGAATTGTGTGGTCTATGGTGCTGACGTGAATTTGTTGGGCTAAACCATAAATACTGTAGAGAAAAAAAAACTTAACTCCAAAGGTCAGAACTTGGATAGATGGTATAGAAGAAAACGTAAAGAAAACTTAGCATGTGTTCATGTCTTGTAATCAGATTGCCGGATAAATTTATAATATAAATATAGCTAATAAGAATTTCAGAATTGGGGAAAAATTTAGACTCTGGATTGACTGAAACAAGTTACAATTACAGGCAAGAAGAATTTAAGGGCGGATTATATTGAGGGAATGCTTGCTACCTACCAATGATTTCAAAACCTTTGGCCTCATGTATTCTGTCTAAAACATGAATATTAAAACGTGTGAAACATATTTTATGTTCTGTTTTTCATGGGTATGAAACTTGGTCTCTTATTCCAAGGGAATAATTTAGATAGAGGTTTCTTGAGAGTTGGGCACTTGGAAGAATATTTGGACCTAAGAGAGGGGAATAACAGAAGGCTCAACAAAATGACATGATTAGGATTTGCAGACTGTATTCGACTCCATTAGGACGATGATATTGGTGGGACGTGTAGACTGTGCAGGAGGGAGAAAAAATGTGCAGATAGGACAGCAATGATGTGGTTCTTAAAGAAATAGGATTTTAGTGGACTGTAGTCATTTGACTCATTGTTAGCTGCTCAAGAAGTATGTAGCTATGAGGAATTAGTATGGTTGCAGTTGATGCAGCATACATTCATGTTTATTGGTTGTCTCTCTGTGTTGTAATGTAATAACTTTTGTGTTCTTTTACAGATTGGGCAAAGAAAAAAGACTGCATCGTTTGTGCAATGGACAATACTTATGTCATCACAAACCAAATCAGGCCATTTCTCATTTATAGAAGACTGAGATGTAAGTTTTAATGAATTTTGTTTTTAGTATAAGGTAGTTAGCCATGCCATAAATGTGTCTGAATAAGGTCACATGATTCATGTAATTTGTTGTTGCTTCATTTACAAGATTAAGTTCACTTTTCTTATCTGCTCTGTTGTTTACAGTGCTTTTATTTTCCTACTTTTCATAAATAAGCAAGAGCAGGTTTATGACTGTCATACCACTAGACAACATGGCACTGAAAACTTTGAGGTGGGAGAAACACTAGTTTTCTTCAATACAGGATCTTGAAATTTTGTGTGGTGTTGCATTTTACACGAAAATGTAAATTTTGAAACATATTGCTGTGGTTGCTTAGTGATGGTGGTAAGTGAATAACCACTGGAATTGCATGTGAAATTTTGTGTGGCAGTAGGCCACATATACTGTATGATCCAATTTTTATATATGTTCCAATTATTATATATATTAAATATATAGATATTTTTGTCCTTCTCGAAGGTATAACCACCTTGTCAAAGGCAATTTGCCAGGTGAGGAGGCTTGCATGTTCAAATGACCCTTAGGGCTATGCCGACCAGAGCTTCGGCTCATGGTAGGGTCACCCAAGCTGGACAAGTCTAAGGCGATGCGCCAGACTAAAAGTGGTGCCCTGGTCCTCCAGGTTGGGGGTTGGGTGTAAGGCCAACAACCTTTCACCGTAAAAAAAAACATCATTACGAAAAAACTAACTAAGCCTCGGACCAGGACGGACTCTTTGGCGTGACCATGGATCTCCAGGTATTGATCAGATTCCAGCAGAATTAATTAAAACAGGTGGCAAAGGGTTGCTTATGGGGATCCATAAGCTTATTCAGTTAATATGGGATAAGGAAGAGATGCCACAAACAATGGAAGCAATCCATAATGATTCCTATTCATAAGAAGTTTTGCGTTCCGCACAAGGAACTTTCGTAGGGCTTAGTACAAAACTTATGTCCCAGACGGAACGCTAGTAAGATAAAGGTTAAAGACAGTATATTGCTAGATAGAGGATGTGATGGATGTTGAAGTAAGGATAAACATTTTGTTTTAACTGAATCGAATTATAGGAATTTTGTGCAGAGGTTGCAGTTTATGAAGTCTGACTTTGTATTGCAATTTAAACTATTTTGACCATGTGTCACAGTAGGATACTTCTAAAGTTGTTGTCCGGCAAACACGGCTAATTCATTTACATGTATGACCATAGATTTCCAGCTTCTGCCAATCATTATTAATAATATACCCTGTGCTTGAATGGGGGGAGGGGGAGATAGAACCTTGTTATCACTGCAACCATCTTTTGTATGCACCAGCTGGCTCTGTCACCTGAATTACGACTTCAGCCTTCCCCTGAACAACAGTAACCAAGTGCCAAGAAAAGGAGTATATAAAATCCGGTATTGAAGGAGTAAAGACTCAGTTAAACCATAGTCTCATTTAATCAGTCCCATCCATAACATTATTTTATTGCCAGAATACTAACTTATTTCACTTGTAACATTAAAAGTACCAGTTGTAAGAAAGCTTAAATATACAAACCAATAATTCTGCCTGTTGTTTTGTATGGGTGCGGAACACCATCTCTCACTCTGAGGTAGGAACATAGATTGCAGGTGTTTGAGAATGGGGTGTTGAGGATATTTGGACTTAAAAAATTGTACTACTCCTCCAGTATTGTCAGGGTGATTAAGTCAAGTAGAATGAAATGGGCGGATCATGTGGTGTACATGTGTGGGGCAAAATGTGTGTGGGTATTGGTTGGGAAGCCTGAGGGGAAGAGGCCGCTGGGGAGACCTAGATGTAGATGGGAGGATAATCTTAGGCAGGATCTGTCGGAGATAGGAGTTGAAGGAAACTTAATTTTGTTGGAGGGCATTGTTTAATTTGGTGATGAACCTTCGGATTTTGTAAGCCATTTAGTTAGTTAGTTGTAATAAGGCTGAAATTGCTATGGCTGTTCTGACAGCAGCGACGGATATGCTGCCAGTTGTTTGTGATTTACCTTTATTTGTATTAATTTAATGGTACCTTTACGTATTATTTTCAGAAATGCTTAAAGACTTCTGAATGGGAGTGGAATATTTTACTTTTCATTTACTTATTCTTTGTCACATGAAAGAAAACATTATTTATAGTATATTTGAAGGATTTGTACCAGCTTGTAGCCTAGTCACTTTTGCGACAGAGCTAACGCAGCTCCTGTATTGAATATAACGTATTTTTCATGCCTTACTTTGAACCATGTCCCTAATACTTAATCTGAACCGGTAACGAATCGATACAATTTATGTTAATACTAACGCAGTGTTTGATGCATGAATCATATTGATCTATCTCAGAATTGGTTGTGTTTGTGGGATTCCTTGTCACTAATGTTAAACCTTTTTAGTTACATGAATAAAGGACATATAGACATATAATATACCTTTTATTTGTCCATGCATGTTTTATAGGTATAATTTTGTATTTTATTTATTTCTTTTTTATTTGCTCTATGTTTTTTATGGATAAAGAATATGTGACTGTTTATTGATTGCATGATTGCCACTTTTCAGCCATTTATTTTCTATTGCCTTTTTTGATGGCATTTAGGTTAAAAAATGAAACTCATTTCAATTGATACATCTGCATTTATACTTTGAGACTGTGTTGACAACTGCTAGCATGTCATATGCAATTACCCATGCATATTTACTAAGGTACCCAATTGTGAAAGTCTGGTGTGATTTAATGTATTATTTTTCTCTTCTACTGTTGTTTGAGCACCTCTTAGATGAGTGATAACTGCTAATGGAATCAATTTGTATGTTCTCTTGGATAAATAACTGTTGAAGCCATGAGCAGTCTTGAGAATAGGAAGCAGAATCCATTTGCTTGACAGTGTTTGATATGTTTTATTGTTAATATATTGATAATGTAATTTTCTTTTTATAGAATAGAGAAGTCTGCAGCAGATGACAGTGAGAGGCCTGGAACTGGTGATGGAGCTTCATATTGAGACAAGACAAATAACCTCTTCAGTGGTTGGTCTTGGGAACTTCATGCTACTAACTGAGATTTGGTTAATGGTAAGTCATATGTTCTTACATGTGGAGTTTGTTCCTCAGCTTTGTACATCAGACATACAATAATTGTTAAACTGTAATCCTCCAATGTCTTGGGAACCTTGATTTTAAGAATTTATTGTTCTGGATTCTGCAACAGTGAATATAACAGTTTATTCCTCTTCATATTATGTGACAGGATTTCAGATGCAGATGTACCTGCATGTCTGCCTTAATTGGCGTAATGTAGAATTAGATTTAAATACCGTTTCATTATCTGTGAGACTAAATAAAACTAAAGAGAGGCTATTCTCAAGTTTACAGTAAATGTATGAAGGATGTGAAGGTGTAATTTTGTTTGTTTTTTTGCTTTTTGTCCTGTTTGAGAGGTTGCATGATTCATTGTATGACAACACATAGTTACTTATTTTATTTTTTCTCACATTACAAGTGTTAGGAGAGTCATATGTGTACCTGGAAACATTTATGATAGACTTGTGCAGTGGTTAGCATATGCAGATGATGTAATATCAGCCAGAAATAGGGGGGCACTGAAATCTGCTTTGTTACAACAGCCAGGAGGTTGGGACTAGAAATCAGTCAAGCCAAATCCAAATATATGGTAACGGAAAGAAACAAAAGGGATAAGAACATCTCCTTATAGCAGATAACTTTTTGAAGCAGTTGAGAGTTTTAACTATCTGGCCTCAGTAATGACAGATAATAATAATGTTGAAACAGACATAACTAATAGAATTAAGTCAGCCAATAGATGGTACAGGATCTATTTACACTCCTTAAAAGCAAAAATATAAGTAGAAAGGCCAAACTGAGAATGTACAAAACTATTATGAGACCTGTAATAATGTATGGAAGTGAAGCATGGGTCCTAACGAAAACTACAGAAAGGAGTATTAATGTATGGGAGAGAAAAGTGTTGCGAAAGATATTTGGGCCAGTGGAGGAAGGAGACGAATGGAGAATAAGAACGAATGTACAAAGAACCAGGTCTGGTTGCTATTATTAAGATAGGCAGACTGAGATGGCTGGGACATGTTCAACGGAAGACTGGTGGAAGGTACCCAAAAAAGGCGCTAAATGGGCAACCAGGTGGAAGGAGGAGGATGGGACGACCACGTATGAGATGGCTAGATGATGTGGGCGAAGATCTGAGAACCATTGGAGTAAGAAGATGGCGAAGGAAGGCAGAGTCAAGGGATGACTGGAAGACTCTGATAAGGGAGGCGAAGGTCCTCACAGGACCATAGAGCCACGGAGGAAGGAATAACTTGGAAGTGTTATGCCCCTGCTATATTAGTGAGTTTATGATTCTCCTCCATACCAGATTTCACATGTCTAGTTCCAGTAGTTCATTACTGTTGTCACACGGAAAATCAAAAGAAATTTTCACATGGCCGCCATGTTGTTTTTACATTCCAGAAAAATGCCTCAAAAAAGTTGCATATTGTTTGAAGATCTATTACCATATACATTTGCATGACTCTGTTTTAAGTAGTGCTAGTGTTGGCCCCACCCTATTAGTTCGCACACCTGCCATGTTGTTGTTACTGATTATAAGAAATTAAAAGATTTGGTATTGGGGTGGCCTCTAACAGCATAAAGTTCATGCCAAATTTTGTTAAAATCTAAAGTTGAAAAGGAACACAAATATGACATGGGGATCTTATCCATCTGCGTTTCTTTCTCTTTAAGAAATAAAAGTATGCTAAAAAGGGTTCGTAAGCTTATGTTTCATTGCCATTTTGTTTAAACTTCATCTTTTCTAAAAAATATAAACATATAACTATTTCAAATCCAAGGAAAAACGAATAATTAAACAACTTCAAACTTCCCTCCCGCAGTTGAGCACAAGGTGACGTCATTGTGCAGATCCTGTCTATAACGACAGTCAGTTGAGTAGACCTTGTCAATCTTCCGACCATTATACTTTCTCATTTGTCGGAACTAATTACGAAGCAACTGCATGTGTTAAATATGAGGTGGGTATTGACTGTGATGCCGAAGAAAGACGGTTAATTTATAAATGATCAAAATATTGTTATTTATTATTTATTTATTTATTTAGTGTTCTGTCTGACGACAGGTCCATATGAACAGGATCCTTCCATCCTTTTCTCGGACTGGGACCTGTTCATATACGTTCTTGGCAGATGATCCAGAAGTGGTTTGCCATTGCCTTCTTCTGTGTGTGAATGGAGTAATTGTTGGGATGCCACGGAGAAACCAGGGAAGCCCCGGAGGAAAACTCCGTGTTGCCTAGACCACGGCCTTGCCCAACACAAGTTATAAATTCGGGCACCGCCGGGAATCGAACCCGAGACCCCAGGATTACAAGGCCAGCGTCCTAACCGCTAGACCACCGTGGCGTGCAAAATATTGTTATACTCTGGTAATTCATAAAAATTTAAAAGGAAGGTAAGTTTTGGTTTTGTAGATGGTCTACTTTTATGCATGGTGTTTGTTTTTTTAATACTTGTGATTTGTTGTGGTTTGTGCGTAATAAAGCATGCTTTCATGTTACAAATTGGCAGTTCTACAAATCTCTTGTTACTATCGCATTTAGATACTGAAAAGTATAGTGAAATTTAATTTAGTTTTGTCCATGTTACATTTCTTGGACGTAACCTCAAAATTCCACACGTCTCCCAAGTTTGTAATTGAAGAGATGAAGCAACAAGCCATGACAACTTTGGACAGGAACCCTGTCCGCCCCATCATGAAGGGAATGATGCCATTGAAATTGATTGTTTTGTTGTTGACTGTTGACTCTGTTCAGTCATAATACATTATGTTTTATTATGGCAATATCATGTTATGGACATGGAGAATGATGCACAGTAAGTATTTGTGCAGCAGTCACCTTTTGAAAGTGTTCTTACAGCGTGCCTGAGGAAAGGTAATGAGAAAAGCACTTGCTGGATTCAGTCAGTTAAGCAGTGGTTAATGAGAGTAAGGTAGGCAAATTTTCCCAAGTCAGTGCCCCCAGAATGAAGTTATAAGCAAAATTACATTATCGTTTATTATTTGTTAATCCTGTAGAGCAGGGGTGGCCAACCCGCGGGCCGCATGTGGCCCGCCTTGAACATTTTTCCGGCCCGCGAGATTCATCACACTTTTACAAAATATATTTATATTTAATTTTTAGTGCTATATATTTCTTTACAATGTACGCTTAGTATCATTATTATTATATTATCTATGTTTACACTATGTTTTTTCACTCCAAAAAAATGTCTATAGTGTATCTAAATCTAATATGGGGATATATAATTTTATATGTGGCCCGCGGAGTTATGATGCATTTCCAAAGTGGCCCGAAAGATCATTTGGCTTGGCCCAACCTGCTGTAGAGGAACATACATGATGTAGGATGTGTAAAAAAATAATGTCTGTGTATTTAAAATTATAGAATTCATAAATCAGAAGATTACATCCGGTTTATGTTCTATGGCAAATACTTCCCCAAGAAAGACTGTAGATACTTGTACAAAATACTGTAAAAATAATCCCTATGTAAAATAGGGTGTTATATTTTAAATAGAATATATGTATGACTATACAACATATGAAGAAGCCCTCCCAATTTCTGTAAATGGTTGTTTCTTGAGGACGTTCATAACCTCTTCAGTAGTCCTTGTGTTGGAATGTTTATTGACCTAGGGAAGACATCTTGTTGCCCATGTAGTGGTAACAGTTGCAGTGTAGGTTACTGGACTAAAGCAAGTATGTAAGTAAGTAGCAGTCCACTGTAACTATAAGTAATTGTTATCTGTCATGTGACAACACCATGCTGTTATAATGGCCCCCGAAACAGAATGAAGACCAGTTATTGCAATACTGGATGAATGTCTGTGGCAGCCATCCATGTGAACAATATTAGATATTTGATGACTTGAAGAAAGTGACTTTGATGACAGGAGCAGAAAAGCCATGGTCTTGCAGCTACATGCACATGTCAAAAGTCTAGTAGTGTTCAGAATTTCATCTTTAAAAATTGTGTTACAGTTGAATATTATGTGAGAAACTAATGACTTTTTTGATTGACACGTGATTTTTTGTTTAGTTATAGGTAAAAATTACTTTGGAAATGATGAGGTTACCTACTTCAAGTTAGAGAATAGGAATAAAGTGGCAGTGTCTGTGCATATTCTGTTTATTCCATTGTGCATATTCTATCAAAATATGTGTATTTGAATATCTTTGAAATTTATCCACAGTGAATGATGGTAATGATACTAAGTGTTTGGTAGAAAGGGAATAAAGATAGCCCATTTATTACTGTTCTGATACAGTGTATGATATGAGGCAGTTGGTGACATCTAATGATTTTCTTGCTGTGAAGATTGTGAGCATTTCAGATTCATGTGTGGCATGTGTGAAATGCAGTGGTGGTCTTCAACAGTGTTTATGTGACTTTCAGTCATAAATTGTGAACTAAACTTATAAGGTTGAATACAAATGTCTGTAATGGAAACACATTTTATGTTCAAGTTTACTCAAACTCGACTGTTGAAAATGCTTATTGATACTAACTACATATATTAATACTTTACTCATAAGATCACCCATACAATTCAGCAAGAGAATTCTGGATTGATTGACTGATTTAAAATAAATATTTTTTACTTCTGAAAGAAGAGTGTAGTGATATATGTTACAACTGGTTCACATTCATTCATTTTGAAAGTAGATAAGTTCCTTTGTGGTATCAGGGATGAAGTTTGTAGGGATTACTGTCGTCTGGGATATTACACCATCTCATCTAACTAACATTCCAGAGACAGCAAGCACGTCTAAAACATTAGTCAGATTCTGTGAGACCACTTGGCACAGAAACTCTGAAGACCATCGTCTCCATACAGTTTAGCATAATTGAAAGTCAGTATTTGGCTTGTTTCATTCTTGTTTGGTTGCTGAAAATCTTAAAGCTGATACTATTTGTTGACATGCTACCATCACTAAAAAACCTACTTCTCCTGGAGATGCAGCCAGATGAAAGATGAATTAAACTGTTCATCCAACTTCATGATGATGATCCCTATTACGGATGTCTCTTGTATGCTACAGGTTCAATTCAGGAGAACACTGTTTTGATGTTAACAATCTGAGACTTGTATAATAAATGTGTATAGTTATGTTGTAATGGATGTATTAAAGGAGAAAATATGTAATAACAAATAGGAATATTCTAGAAATTTGTGATGGAAATACTATATAAATGCTTAAAAAGTTAGTGCATGCTCATATTAATGTACTGAGCAGAAATTTGAACATTGACAAAGCCAGGCACAGTGCACCCCAAAATTTGTAAAGACCAAAAATCAGTGTTACTTATACTTATTATGTTTAAATCTAGCGCTTTGTGGATCATTGACTCACCACTATCTGCGAGAGGTGTCACTGTTCATGGTTTTTTTGCTGCTAGCAGAAGGCAGCTTGCTTGTTTGTTCTTGTTCAGTTAGTGAATTGTATAAGATGTGGGCTTTGACATGTTTTGTAGGTGATGAAGTTGATACCATCCTAATAAAATCTTGGGTGATCAGCCACATAAAATCGTTAAAAGACGAAACTGACGTTTTAGGGACCATCTCTGTCCCCATCATCAGGGTTCTGATGTGACTAGATGGTGCGGTCATCTTCCATATATACCTGCCAAAAACAGCTGGTGGGCAGAGTCAAGAGCTCGTGCTGTGTGGCCCTGCTTTCTATTGGTGTTATGGCCAGATTGTTTAAGCATTTTGTCACTGGATACCAGGTCTGACTCACAGTGTAGCCTCCATCCCTATCCCAATTATTGGAATGCAGGTTGATTTCTATTCCTTCTTTTATCAGGTGGTCCATACGAGGTGCGATCGGAAAGTTTCAAGACTGTGTCAATAGAGGGCGAACCGGATGTAGTACGAGCTTCTGCCGCTAGGGGGTGCGGCCTACATTCATAGTGAAACAGTGTGTCAGCCGGCATCATCGAATTAGCATTTGTTTCTTAGTTACGGGCGTTTTGGTAGTGCATTACACCGACCCTCCTGCGATTTCGGAATGGCGGATTTTCATGAACAAATCAAATTTTGCCAAAGACTCGCCAAAACGGCTACGGAAACCTATGAAATGCTAAAGCAAGCATTTGGGGAGTCCGCAATGGGTCGTGCACAAACTTTTGTGTGGCATTCACGTTTTAAAAATGGCCGAACCCCTGTCGATGATGACGAGCATTCTGGACGACCATCTTCGAGCACAACGCCCGAAAATGTTACCAAGATTCGGCAGGCCATTCACGAAGATCGACGTCGTACCATCAACGACTTGTGCGACATTGTTGGGACCTGTCAGCTGATTCTAAAGGAAGAACTCCACATGCGACGCATCAAGACAACGCGCCAGCGCACACCGCCCTCAAAGTTCGGCAGTTTTTGGCCTCAAACACCATGGCCGTCATCCCGCAACCTCCTTAGCTCCGTGTGACTTCTTCCTCTTCCCAAAGATGAAAATTCAGCTAAAGGGAAGGAGATTTGAGACGATAGAAGAGATTCAGACAGAATCATCCTATTGTTTTACCTAGAATAGTGATGATGATAAAGTCAATGTTGTGTCATGCAATAGGGTGTTAAGGAGGATATTTGGGCCTAGGAGAGAAGACGATGAGGTATGGAGAAAACTGCATAATGATGAGCTTAAAAATTTGTACTTCTCCCCCAATATTGTCAGGGTGTTTAAGTCAAGAAGAATGAGATGGGTGGTGCGAATGGATGGGGCAAGAAGTGTGCACCGGGTATTGGTTTGGAAGCCTGAGGGGAAGAGGCCGCTGGGGAGACCTAGACGTAGATGGGAGGATAATCTCAGGCAGGATCTATGGGAGATAGGAGTTGAAGGAGACTGGATTTTGTTGGCCCAGGACAGTCCAGTAGAGGGCATTGATGATTTCGGTGATGAACATTCAGGTTCTGTAAGCCATCAAGTTAGTTAGTTGTGTCATGCTTTGATGCTGTGTTCTACCACATACTATCTGAGATTTTAGAGGTTTTTCTGTTTCTCATGAAAACAGATGGAATGATTGGTTGAAATATGCTAAAGAATTGACAAAATTGTTAAATAAAGAAGCTGTTCATGAATTTATGGAAGTAGATGATGCTCCACTTTTCCTTTAACTCACAGACAGTGAAATAATTGACATCGTAATGCTTCGTCATAGAGGTAGTAATAGTTATGACAATTAAGTTAAATGAAGGGAAAAGATTTCAGTTGATAAATGCATTAGCCAAACTGAAAAACTAATTTGTCAACTGGGACAATAAAGGTTCATAACTCTGTAACATAAGTGGGTGTATAAAATACATTAGTTTTGAAATAGGAAAAGCCTAAATATATGAAACATTTAAATTTGCAACATATGTTGATATTGTGGACCACTGTTCTATGAAAAGTGAAAATTCTGACCCACAGTGTTAACATCCTTAATGCTCCCCAGTCTTCAAGCAAGATGTAATCACCTACAATTACAAGATCAAGTTAGGAGGTACTTTTTGAAGTGTGAATGATACTATGTTGGTAACCATGTGAAAACAGAAGATCCTTTACTTTGTATAATTTAGCAGATAGAACACACCTCAACAGTATTTTACAAAAAGCATTAGTTCCCAGGATTTAGATTTTCCAGTACTGTATTGTGTTAGCAGATTAACAGTAGCTGAGATGAGATTGTAGGAAGTATAGAAGGAAATCAATAAGAACTTAAAAGAATCTGAGTTTAAATACTTAGGAATGAAAATTATAAGATAACAATTGGATTGTATGGACATATTTTAAGAATAAATGAAGAGAAAATTCTAAATTATGTTGTGAACATGAAAGTGAAACACCCAAGTGGGAGACTGAAATAAAGATAGGATTAACAGGTTAGGAATAATGTTGCATAGATGTAATAACATGAGAAGCAAGTGACAGGTAGGAGCTGTGGGAAGACAGTTTGGTGGAGAGGCTTTGTTGTCAGATGACCCACATAAAGAGGAAATAGGAAGTAGAAGAAACAGTTATGGTGTAATACATTCCAATGATGGGTTTAAGATACAGGAGTTTTCTGGTAAATACCAGAAACAATTGCAAATTGTAATCAGTATATTAAAATTGATAATTGTATAAGGTTTCATGTTAACTCTTTGTCTGGGAAAAGGTGGCATCAGTGAAGAGTTGGCTGTTCTGGTTGATGAAGGCCACAGTTTTATCCAAACTGAATGGGGATAATCCAGAAGGCTATCTTCATGCATGCTGTTTGTTAGGATTCATTGACCTCAGACTGAGAAAAGTGTCCAGGGATTTAGACCCTTAGAAGAACTACTAGAGAAAAAGTGGGATTACAATGGGACTGTACATCAACTATTTATAGACTTCAAGAAACCCTATGACTCAGTTAAAAGGGAAGCTCTTTACAATATTTTGCTTGAATTTAAGTACCTAAGAAGCTAGTCAGTCTAGTTAAAGTGTGTGAGGTGAAACCTCTATAAAAATTCATGTAAACATTTGTCTGATACATTTCCTATTCAGATTGGTCTGAAACAGGGAGATGCTCGATCGCTGCTGCTTCTCAGTTTTGCCTTAAAATATGCCATCAGCAAAGTCCAAGAAAATCAGAGCTTTTAGGAATTGAATGGGACACATCAACTTCATGTCTGTGCTGATGACATTAATCTGTTGGGCAATAATATAAATACTATAAAAGTGAACACAGAAACATTCTTGAGGCTAGCAGGGATGTTGGTCTAGAAATAAATGCAGAAAAGACAAAGTATATAATCATGTCTCGACATCAGAATTCATGATGGAACCAGAATATAAGGAGAACTATGAATCATCCTAAAATATGACAGAATTTGAGTACTTGTGAGTAATACTATCAAGTCAGAATGACATTCATGACAAAATAAAGAGCAGATTAAATTTAGGGAATGCATGCTGTCATTTCATCCAAAATCTTTTGTCCTGTCTCATAAAAGAAACTAAAGATTAAAATATATAGTAGTGTAATTTTGCCAATTGTGCTGTATTGGTGCAAAATTTGGTCTGTCACTTTGAGGGAGGAGCATAGTTTGAGGGTCTTTCAAAATAGTGTTGAGATAGACACTTTGACCTAAAATGGAGGAGACAGATCATGAAGAAAACTGCATAATGATCAGCTTCATGGCCTGTACTCATCACCTGACATTGTTAGAGTGACTAAATCAAAGAGGATGAGGTGGGTAGGACATGCCACACACATGGGGGAGGGATGTTACAACATATTGGTTAGGAGGCATGAAGGGAGGAGACAATTGGGAAGACCTAGGCATAGGTAAAATTAAAGCTGTCCCACTATACTCCATGTGGGCGCTTGGTGGGGAACAGATTTATAGCTCCTACTCATTCTCAACCTTGGCACAAGATGGGGGTGAGTGGTCAGTGTCACACCCCGGCTGTGCTTTACCCCTGGGAAAGGACCCCCAGTAACTATTGGGTAGGAGGCTGGGTGGGCCCCAGAGCTGGTCTGGATGCTGAGGCTATAGGAAAAATCCTCTGTTCCCTTTGGGAATTGAACCTGTCGTCCAGTCCATAGCCAGCCACTATATTAACTGAGTGACCCTGGCTCTTGGCCTAGGCATAGATGGGAGGGTAATGTTAATATGGACCTTAGGGAGATAGGAACTGATGGAGTGAAGTGGATGCAGCTAGCTTAGAAAAGAGCCCAGTGGCAGGCTTTTGTGAAACATGGTGATGAAAGTGGGTTATTCTTTGGCAAGTCATGTATAACATAGACTTTTCAAAGAATATTCTTCATTATAGTGAGTGAGAAGAACTATGAGGAATCCTGGTAAAACAGGTTTGTCATGTAATACTTATTATGGAATGTATTGTCTTTAAATTCAGCATTAGTGTGCTATCTTGAATTTGCAAAAATCATTGAAAATACTCATCAGGTTTTCATTTTAATAAGCTGGTTTCTGCAGTAATTGTTACAAAGTGCAGTACAATTGATAGTCATATATTTTCTATACACTTGTTGGATGTTGCTCTTCTGGTCTGTAACCATCATGGTGTGTCCTGGACTTTCACAAGGTCTCAATTTGGGGGGGGGGGGGGGGGGGG
>NW_019060174.1:26613-43294 GCF_000696155.1 Zootermopsis nevadensis
TTTTAAAAAATTTCCCCCCCCCCCCCCCCGAGGAGCTCCGAAAGGAGCGTTCTGCTCTAGTTACTTGAAAATGATGAACACCAATATGATGCAATGAGAGACACTGTTATGCATGTCTGTAACAATTGGGATAAATTTAATGAATTTGTAATATTCACAAGACGTGGCTATAAGTCAACAATGGGCTAAGATGGGGCATATGAGAGTCATGTGGAAATAATGGCATTTTGTGAGTTATATAAAGTGACTGTAATCATATATTAATGGTCTGACACACTTACTGTTGTCTTTCTCTTTGTCATCAGTCTTTTGACTGGTTTGATGCGGTCCTCCATTTTCGCCTATCTTGCACCAATCTCTTCATTTCCACATATTTTTTGCAGCACACATCCTCAAAAATCTGCATCACTTGTTCCAATCTTTGTTTACCCCTACAATTCTTCCCTTCAACTGTTCCTTCCATTACCAAATTAACCAATCCTGGGTGCCTCAGAATGTCCCCCACCATCCTATCTCTTCTTCTTGTAAGATTTTTCCATAGACTTCTTCCTTCGCCTATCCTGTCTAAGACCAGCTCATTTTGTACTTAATCAGTCCACTTAATTTTCAACATCCTTCCATAGCACCTCATTTCAAATGCTTCTATCCTTCTTCTTTCTGGCTTTCCCACTGTCCATGTTTCACTTCCATATAGCACTGTGCTCCAAATATATGACTTCAGAAAAGTCTTTCTTAATTCCAGCTCAATGTTTGGCAGTAGTAGACTTCTCTTTTTGAAGAAAGCTCTTTTCACTTGTGCTAATCTGCTTTTAATGTCTTCCTTGCTTCACCCATCTTTTGTGATTTTGCTTCCTAAATAACAAAATTCTTTCACTTCTACTGTGTCTTTCCTAATTTTGATATTTAGTGGGTCATTATTCTCATTTCTGCTGCTGCTCATAACTTTTGTCTTACTTTTGTTTATCCTTAAGGCAACTACTCACTGAGTAATCTATTCATACCATTCAATAATATTCCTTCTTTTCAGCCAAAAGGGCAATATCGTCAGTGAACCTTAACATCGTTATCCTCTCCCCTTGGACTTTTATTCCTGTCCCGAACTTTTCTTTCACTTCCTTCATTGCTTCCTCAACATACAAATTAAACAGCAGGGGTGATTGGCTGCATCTTTGTCTGACTCCCTTTTTAATAAATGCCTGTCTTTCTTGATTCTCCACTTTTATTATGGCCACCTGATGCTTATAAATACTGTAAATAACTCGTCTATCTTTATACTTCAGCCCTACCTTCCTCAAGATTTCAAACATCTTATTCCACTTTACGTTGTCAAAAGCCTTTTCCAAGTCTACAAATGCCATAATTGTATCCTTATTTTTCCTAATCTGTCCTCCCGTTATGAAACGTAAGGTCAAAATTGCTTCTCGAGTACCCATACTTTTTCCAAAACGATCATTATCTAATGCCTCTTCAACTTTCCTTTCTATTCTTCTGTATATTATTCTAGTTAATCATTTTGATGCATGAGATATCAAACTGATTGTGCGGTAGTTCTCACATTTGTTTGCTGTCGCTTTCTTGGGAAGTGCGAAGATAATGCTCTTTACTGTTGTATCTGGACAAATTACTGGTGGAAAAAAGTACCCATATTATACACTGGTGATAAGGGCAGTGGTCATTAGGATGCTCTGGTAATGGATGATTCAGGTGGCAATGTTCACTGAATGAAAATGTCAAAAGCAGAAGAGACATTAGATCAAAGAGAAAGATGATGAGGGAGAACCAGTTTCTTCCCCATGGACCTTGTTTGTTGCCGTAACAAGAAGATGTGAAAATAATTTGAAAATATTTCTCCATGGCACCAATATTGAAGGACATTTATTGAAAGACAGTAAAGTATTTACAAAAATGTGGTGTGGAATAAAATGTTCAATTAACATTAGAGTGACCACAAACAACAGGCTTCAAAATAACAGAAACTGCAGTTGGAAGTAAATGACCATATACAAACCTTAATGCCAAAAGAAGATTGGAGGACACATTACTCTGTAAACTGTGGTTTAATCCTCGCATCCGTGAGGAGGAGAATGAAGAAATGACCAAAACTCTTGACTATGAAGAGGACAAGAATAGAAGAACTTAATTGTGTGCTAAAAAAATAGAGCCCTGGCATAAAAAGCTTAAATGTAGAACTCTTTAAATATGACAATGCTTTACTAAAAAAGAAGCTATGAAAATTATTCATGGTATGGCATAACCTGCAAATACCCATGGGCTGGGAAACAGGAATCGTAATTAGTGTACACAAAAGAGTCCCTAAAAGTAACTGTAATAAGAAGAATTCTGTCTTTTGGGTTGTTGTGCTGTGTAGTCTGGTCGATGTTTACCAACGTTTCAGAGGTCATACTGCCTCCGTCTTCAGGGCGATGAATATGCCAATAGGGTGGGTGCAGCTAGGTTTATAGCAGGCCTGCTCCCATTGGCTCGGGGCAGGCTATGCCATTCACAGTCCGGCTCCTATAAACCTAGCCCCACCCACCCTATTGGCATATTCATCACCCTGATGACAGAGGCAGTATGACCTCTGAAACGTTGGTAAACATCGACCAGACTACACAGCGCAACAGCCCAGAAGACCGAAATCTTCATACTCACTGCTGTGAAAACCTCAAATCTTACATAACTGTAATAACTGCAGCATCAAAGCTATATACAAATATATTGAAACACAAATTAAACAGATACAGTGAATCTGTTTTAGAGGATGAACAATGTGGCTTCAGACGATCAAGGAACACCACACATTGCAGCAGATTTTGGGAAAATGAAGAGAATTTACCAACATCTATCCTTTTTCTTTATTATGAAAAAGCATACAATGTAAACTGGGGAAATCTATGGCAGATATTAAGGGAGAATAATATACCAACATAATTCTCAAAAGCAATTCAGAGTTTGTACAAAAACTCAAAGAAATGCATAAAATATGAGGGGCAAATCTTAGAACCAATCAACACTAACAAAGGAGTAAGAAAAGAATCTGGATTATCACCAGACTTCTTTTAACATTCACATTAATAAAGCTATAAAAGATTGGAAACAAACTGCTAGAAATGGCATTCAGTTGACCTCTGGAAAAATAATTCAAACAATACTGTACACAGATGATCAAGTTATAATAGCAAAATCTGAGGACAAGCTACAAATAATGGCAGTAAATGAACTAAATAAAATCATTAATAATATGGCAAATAAACAGTACTTGATAAATTAACTTCTGTAGCCATATAATTTGAATGCATTACTCCACAGTAGTGAGGCTCAAGCAAATTTATCAAAAAAATATATATTCACAATAAATATGGTGTATATATTTAACTGACAATTTATCACTGTTGAAATTCAACTGACTGTTACACTAGTTTAAATAGAAGGTGTTGATTTCACAGCACTGTAGGGCATTCATAAGCTGCTCGATAAATCCTTAAGAATTACTCTTCATATATGTTCTATAACTTCTAGAATATACTGTGGATGTGAAAAGTTGTCATTTAATAAAAGTTCTCATGTAGAAGAGGTAATTGCACTGATTTTTCTTAGCTCTTTAGGACAGCTTTGAAGGCAATGAAAAGTGCAGCACTTTAATATGACAAGTATTGACTTGGTTTTAGAGTAATGGCAGTTGTATAAGAAGACCTGGGTTCAATCCCCAGTGCAAATGCTGGAGTCTTTTTAAAATACATTACACTGTTAAAACACTACTGTGAAGGGAATTAAGGGAGTTGTATTTTTCACTGAAGTATTAGTTCAACGGATATGGCTGCCCTGAGTGGAAGCCACCTGTTTTGATTGAGCTTCTATAGTGGGCGTTTGCTGATTGGTCCCTCATTAGAAGCACAAACTTATTGGAAGAGAGGTTTCAGGTTAGTTCAGACCCAAGTGTAGGCAACAAATGAAGCATGTTTAGTGAAATTTTAAACATAGACTTAACAGGATGAGGGTTGGCTAGCTGCCATGCTAGTTGGCCAGTCATGGAAGCAGAATGAGTAAGATTTATTTTGTGGCTCTTGCAAATGTTCGGCCAGGTCTGAACATTAGCATCTGCCACACTCCTGAAGGTTGATTAAGTTGCTGAGGAGATGGTAAGGGTTAGCTTAGTTTAAATGTCTTGGGAATTTTGATATGTACATATTACTGTGGCATTGGTCATATATTTTTTAAATGAATATATGATAGTTTTTCATATGAAATGAGTTTTCAAAAGCCCGTGTTTTTGTGTCTATATGTGTTCCTTATTCCTTCGATGCAGATATCAAATTCATTATCTAAGTGATACTGTCTCTGGCTGATATTTAAGAGACAGAGTCACTTTGAATTTTTCATTATTAAGTGGAGTGTACCAGCACTACTACCACTATGTCATGTATTTTTGTTGAAAGTTTATGGTGGCTCAGTTGGTCAAGAAACTTGTCATTGGACCCAATCCTGAACCAGATAATCCATATTTATTAAAGACCTACTTTAATATTGTCCTGTCATTTACAATGAAATTTTGCTAGTAGTCTTCCATTGAGGTTTTCTGACCAAAGTTACTCCAGCTTCTAATTTTCTGGATATAACCTCTTCTAGTTCATATTTATGGTTTTTAAGCCTCTTTATTCAAGGTGTCAATGTAGTATGGATATTTCATGTAGTGTGCAGATTACTGTCAAAAGTAAATTGACCTGACTGAAATACTAGCACCTATTCAAACTGGGGCATTAAAAAATACAGAGTTTTTCAAGGTTCAGTACTGCATCCTCTGCCTTTTCATATATAACAATGATTTGCACCCAACCATTGACACCTAAACCCATATTTTCTTTCAGACAATACTAATACTATTTTTCACATGCAGAATTTGACTGTTTCCAAATTTAGATGACTGGTGAGTAAGCCAGTAAACTCATATTAAAGTTTTACAAAACATTTTATAAATTTTTATACTAATAACAAAATTTTGTGTTTATCTAAGTAAGGGATATGATGGTAAAACAACTGTAGAAGTAGAAAGAACAATTTCCTATCCTACAAATTTACATAAATTAAAATGGGAAACATTCAATACATTATTTCTAAACTAAGACCAGCATGCAGACTGTCACATCACTCATGAAATCCATCGTGAAATAAGGAAGAATTTTCTGGGGACAGTAAAATGGTATTTTACACTCAAAAGAAAATATTTTAGAATGATGGCAGGGATTAAATGGAGAGTTCTTGTAAGAAATTACTTAAGAACTAATGTTCTTCCACTAGCCAGCAAATTCTTACTCTCATTATTATGAATTGTTTAATTGGTCCACAAGCAGACAAAAACTTCAGGCGTGTTGCCGTCATAACTCGGATGCTTGCAGCCCAGATGAAACTGTAGTCACGGCTCGAACCACGAGATGGGCGGCTACAGTGAGTTGGGGTCGTGCACATGCAGTAGTCGGAGTGACCCAAGAAGCACGGCCTTTTGCATCCGGCTGAGTAATGCTTCAGCGTTACGCTGGCATGCCGGAATAAGCTTGATGTTAGCCAGCAGTGACAACTTGACTCCTCCAAGAACTCCAATTATAAGGACGATTAATCTGACAGTGAATCCTGGGTACAGCTGTCTTAGCTCAAACACAAGGTCTTGATACTTGGTCCGTTTTTCAGCCTCCTTCACATTATTATTATTTGTAACATGGAGAAATTTCAAATAAACTCATATCAAGAACTAACCTAAGTAAATATGAAAACTGCATTTACTATGGTTGAATTATGCTATTTAGTAATCTTTCATTTATTAGCAAAAGTCTGAATCATAATATAAAAAGTTAAAGTTGGCACCAGTAATATTGGAGATGCTTTCGTGTGTAATTATATTTGCAGTAATGCTGTAGTAAATTGTAAATTAACTTTATACCTAAATTTGTATTAGAAATAAGTATTGTACTTGTGCTGTGACATGTTCTACAGTCTTGCGTCAGGTCTAAGAGGGATCTATGGAATGTAAATAAATTATATTTTACGATTAATACTGAGAAATGAAGATGGTGAATTAATAAAAATTAGCTATGAGAATATATCTTTGTTTTATAGTGCCTTTGGCTCACAAGATACAGTAGTGTAAAGTCACTGTGTCAAAAGTAAATGAGGAAAAATGTACAAAGTGGCATACAAAATGATACCAGATTGAAAGTTTAAATAAAAGCCACTGATATCCTGCTCGTTATGGATGTGGCCACAAGTCCCTATGGATTTTTCCTTTAGGGTTACCTTGTGCAAAATTGTCGCAAGGAAACGAAAAAAATACTTTCAATAAAACAGTTTGGGGCTTTGTTCAAATGTGTGGTGAAAATACAGAGTATCTGTGCTGTCGAGTCATCACGAACGCAGCCATCTATGTTTAGAAAGCACGACAAAACGGTGGCCACACTAATTCTTAATCTCTGCACTAGATGGTGAATGGTTAGCATCACGCTCCGGCCGCGCTTTACTCCCGGTTGAAAGGAACCCAATACCCATTGCACACGAGATGGATCAGTGGGTCCCCCGAGTCGGACAGGGCGGTAAAGCTAGAAGAACCTCTGCCCTACCGGGAATCGAATTCCGATCGTCCAACCCGTAGTCAGTCACAATATTGAATGTGCTTCCCGGCTCATATGGTATTGTAATGAGCATGTAATCCACAAAGAATAAATGCCCACAATTGTTCTTAGTGTTCACAGATAAACTTGTACCATTATCTGAATGTTAAAGCTTTTGTTTAAACTTTCAATCGGGTATCACTTTGTTAGCTGCTCTGTATATACTGCAACTTCCAATATGTAACTGAAGCTTAGTTATTCTTTGTCCATTACAGCCGGATACGTTACTAATACCAGTTTTGTACACTCTATTACACCACAATTAATACGAGACCTCCACATGAGATTAATATCAACATCATAAGATTTGAGGTTATCACATCTGAGGGCAGCTAGCTGCCTCCTGGATTGTAGCGCTGTGTTCGGTAGAAGTTCACCAACGTTCAAAGTTCCTTGCTGCCAACATCGCTCCTTCGATCTTCTTTGGAAGTGCCTCATCCTCTTTGGTTTTTGGCTTGCATGGTAGAAGGCCGATCTTGTCCACTTCGAAAATTTGGAAGAAAACAGAATCAAACCTTATGTGTAACATCGGGCTGGAAACTGTTTGCTGAGAGATGTCTGCAACAGCCATACTTCTGTTTATCCATCTTTAATATAATATACAAGATCTGTGCTCGGCATCATTTGAGGTATGTCTTCCTTTGTATTAAAAAATGTGAAGATTAAACCTTTGTTTTGTATTGGTGAGTGGCTCGAACTTTGACATTGCCGTAAGAAAACACAATGAGGATGTTTGATAATAGGGTGCTGAGCAAAATATTTGCAACTAAAACGAATAAAGTGTTAGGAGTCTGGAGAAAATTGCATCATGAGGTGATTAATCATTTTTACTCTTCACCAAATATTATTAATTGGTCAAATGGAAGAGGATGAGGTGGACAGAGCATGCATCACACGTGTGTCCAAAATTTGGTGTGAAAACGTGAAGGGAAGAGGCTACCTGAAAACAGAGGCATAGGTGGAGGATTTGTTAAAGGATCTAAAGTAAGTGGGATGAAAGGATCTGTACTAGAGTCATCTGGCACAAGATAGAGACCAGTTCATTTCGGTTCCATAAAAGCAGAATTTATTCATTGTTCTAGGGACTTTGTGGTTTAAGAACTTTATTCCATGGAGTAACTTGATTTGATATAATTTGAGGTACATTACAATGCGTGTCAGAAGTTGAAGCTAATAGTAGGCAGGGATGTACTGTAGTTGTTTTTGGTTGTGCATTAGATGTTTAATCCATGAAACATGCCAGCAATTAGACTCTAGAGGTGATGAAACAGATTTTATAGATTGCAGGTATCATTTCCACAAAATGTATGTGAGGTGACATACTATTGTATCATTTTTTTGATGGAAGAGCTGTTTTAAGTTATTAATACTAGTTTTTTAAAACTGTTACAGATCAACTTTATTGAACAAAGGAGGTTGATAATTGCCTTTCATTGCACCTGGTTGGTACCAAAAGTACGTAGTTATCACCAAAAAGGTACGGAAAAATGATTACTAAGTTACAGAACTCATCCTTTTTATTTTTTTCTGTCTTACTGCCAAAATTCTCATCATTCACTTGAATTTTATATGAACTGTGAAAGGAATCTACAGAGAGAATTTCTTCCTGTTTGACCACAAAACAGCATCAGTATAAGTGGCTAACCCAGCATTGACCTGCAATGCCTCTGCAGCAGTAGCAATCATTGTTAATGTACTTCTGCTGTGAATCATGCTTGTCTGCTTCTGTTAATGCATTTGTCAGTGAACCATATCCAATATGGCTCAAGTGGGGTATACTGTTAAGGAGCATGGAAGCACTGTGAAGTTTGTGGTGACTGCATAATTAGCCATGGTCTGTGGCCTCTTCTTTCCCTGATTTAATTTCTCGTGACTTTTATTTGTGAGGTAGTTTGAAAGGTAAAGTTTGCAAATCAAATCCCACCACTCTGGAAAAACTAAGAAACAACATATGATATGAGATTATTGTAGTTTCTGAGAAAGAACTCCAGAGAGCAACAGCAACATGTTCAGTAGGTATACAGACAAGGGGGTCCGGTTAGTTGTTACCCTCGAGTTTGGTCCTGTTTTGCAGTATGGCAGTAGACTCTCCTGTGACTAAACTAACTAACTCCCTGGTAGCAGATCCCGCAGGTTCAACATGAACAGCACCAAAGCCACCCACTAGCCACGATCCTGAGCCAACTTCATCTATTTGCCATCCTCATAGCCTACCACCCCAAGATCCATCTTGATGTTATCTTCCCATCTCCATCTTGGTTTGCACTGTGGTCGTTTCTCTGCCAAAATCCTACCATAATCCTGGCTTCCCCAATGTGTGCTCACTATGCTAGGCTTCCTGTCTAAAATATTATGTGTTGTTAGTCTACCATTTCTTTGATAAATGCAGTTTTCCATTTTATTTAAAGTTACTTTATTCTCTCATTAAGTGTGGCATTGTAATATTGTCAGTGATAGCTCATGTGGTAGTGTGCTTAATGTGCTTGCTTATTCAGTGGCCAACTCATGTTCTATTCCGAAGTGTTTTTTTTAATTACCATGTTATTTTGGCTGTTGAGGCTGTGAAATTTAATTTATATTGAAGTCTTTGCATTAATTTATTTATTCCTTTATGCACATTTGAAAACAATGGGAGTGCAGTCAGCTTCTCATTGTGTTACAACTAAAATAATAATAATAACAACAACAAAAGTTAAATAGTTAAAATTGCAGAGTGTTTGCACATAAAGCATCAAAAGGATACATATATTAATATCATAAAATTACACGACAGGTCTCAAGCAATAATGAATTCAATAACTAAGACAGCATAAAAAATCAAAGGGGAATAAAATTCTGAAGATGAAATCAATGAAACAAATGTAGGATAACAAATTAAGACATTGATTCAAGAAAGTATAAAGAAAAAATGGGAGAACAAAATAATGCATGGTCAGTATCTCCGAAGTTTGGACAGACAACTTATAAGCAAAGAGGACACATTTTGTGGCTAACAAGAGGAGATCTGAAAGGGGAAACTGAAAGTCAGATTATAGCAGCACAAGACCAGGCACTAAACACAAAATATTATGCAACAAAAATATTGAAAACAGATACAGACAGCAAATGCAGATTATGTCAGCAATTTGGGGAAATGACAGATCACGTTGTCTCTGGATTCCGAGTGCTGGCAAAAGAGCAAAATATAGAACGACATGATCATGTCTGTACTCAGTTGCATTTTAACATAAGCAGGAAAGATTTCTGTCTTCTGGGTTGTTGCGCTGTGTAGTCTGGTCTGAAATCTTCATACTCACAGCTGTGAAGACCTCAAATCTTGCATAAGCAGGAAAACTGGGATAAAGCTAGAAAAGAAGCATTGGTATGAACACATCATGAAGGCAGTTGAGACAAGTCAGGGTAACCAACAAGTCAAAACAGATAGAACCATTCCAAATAACAAACCAGATATTATAATGAAAAAAAAACTTGTCTTTTAATTGATATAGCAGTACCAACTGATGGGAATGTAATTAAGAATGAAGGGGAGAAGATCTTGAAATACAGAGAATGTGGAAAGTGAAACCACAAGTAATACCAATAATTATAGGAGCAACTGGAACTGTCTCCAAATCACTTAGAAAATATATGGCCAACATCCCAGGCGAACACAACATCAGGGAACTTCAGAAAACTGCCATTTTAGGATCTTCATACATTATTCGAAAGATGCTGTTGTAAAATCTATTGTCATCCCTCACAATAAAACTATATAATGCATGTAACACACATTAAAAACAAAACATATTTTGGAAATAGGTGCTGCACTATGTACCTCAGGGGCAAGGTTTGTCACGGTTACGTAGAAGTAAATACCCTATAAAGTGGTGAATAGATGGAATAATAACAACAAAGATGATGATTATTATTGCTGTCATTACTGTTGTTATTGTTGTTGTTGGTATAATTATGATGAAAACCTTTTCTGACCAACAGCTTTCATATTCTTATACAAAGATTTGTTTTATTTTTCCATGGAGGCAGTCCATCTGATAGACAACAGATTATCTTTATTGTTTTGTGCTAGCAGTTGCCCTAATCTAATATAGTAGAAAAATCCTTTTTGATAGACTGCAAGATTAGTGACTGCTCTGTGAAAATTGTGTTTGTGTTCTGTATTGATTGCATGAAATGAAATTAAAACATTTCTAAGTTCTCCATTGCAAGTGTTATTAGTGCTAATAAATTCTCACTAGATGCAGTATATAAAACTTCTTTGTTTCTGATTTTATTCAGTACTTGCAAAAAATTATGAAAATTACACCTGTCAAGATTTCTTTAAATAGATTGCCTTTGGTCCATGTTTGTTAATTCCATTAATTTGTCCATTTGTGTTACAGGAGATTAGCTATGACAGAACTTCCTTTTATTATGGCTTCCTTAGAAATAGAGGATAATCAGGCTTCATCTGTTAAAGAAAGGAACACTAGAACTGAGACTGTTTGTGCAGTTGCCTATCGGATGTTAAGAAAACGGGTCCAAGGTACATGCAAGCCATATGAATCATCAAAACGAAGATGCAATTTAAGGCCAACAAAACTTACTAAATTGCAAGAAACTGATGATGCAAAAAGTTATTTCATCAGTAAGAAATTTTGTTCCCTGAAAGTCAAAACCTTGGCTACAATATATGAAGAGCCGAAAGTCCAAAGAAACGGAACAGTGGTTCACACTGGGCCAACCAAGATGCGGAAAATAAATTTCAGCAGTGTTAGTAAAGACAAGATCAGGAAGAGGAAAGCAAAGGTGAAGAAAGTTGTTAGTCATAAAGGTCCTAAGAAAGGCAAAATGTCAATGGAAGAATTTCTTTCAAGACTCCAAGGACTCATGGGTACTCCATCCAGTGTTGACAGTGAAAAAAGTGTTGTAGCTTCACTAGTGTGAAATGGAATGAATATTTCAGTCAAATCTCTTCTATCTGTTTATTCAAAACAAAGAAAGAGAAGAAAGGATCTGTAATCATGCGATGTTTTATTAGCAGAAGTTTTTGGTAGAAAAATTAAGTCTTATATTTTGCATGTGTTTGAGATTAGGGTGTTGAGGAGGATATTTGGGCCTAGGAGAGAAGACGATGGGGTCTGGAGAAAACTACATAATGATGAACTTAAAAATTTATACTCCTCTCCCAGTATTGTCAGGGTGATTAAGTCAAGAAGAATGAGATGGGTGGGGCATGTAGCACACATTAATGGGACAAGATGTGTGTACAGGGTATTGGTTGGGAAACCTGAGGGGAAGAGACCGCTGGGGAGACCTAGACATAGATGGGAGGATAATGTTAGGCAGAATCTGTGGGAGATAGGAGTTCAAGGAGACTGGATTATGTTGGCCCAGGACAGGGTCTGGTGGAGGGCTTTGGTTAATTCGGTGATGAACCTTCGGGTTCAGTAAACCATCTAGTTAGTTTTATTTTCTGAGGTTTGTATAGAATCAACAATATTCTGTACAGTATTGAAAATCTAAAGTGTGAGGTCTTTTATCATACAACATAAATTCAGAACTTGCAATATTTAATAAAATCTTCTCAGGCAATCAGCCATGTCAGTTGGTTAAAAGAAGAAGCCGATGTTTCAAGGACCATCTCTGTCTCCATCATCTGATGTGACTGGATGTTGCAGTCATCTCCCATATATAGCTGCATGACCAGTGCTCATGGCCGGACCCTAGCCAGTCACAGCTGGTGGGCAGAGTCAAGAGCTCGTGCTGTGTGGCCCTGCTTTCTATTGGTGATTTGACCAGATTGCTTGAGCATTTTTGTTACCAGGTACCAGGTCTGACTCAAAGTATAGCCTCCATCTGTATTAAAATTATTGGAATGCAGGTTGATCTCTATTGCTTCTTTTATCAGGCAGTCTGTAATTCCTGTTGTTTTTCTGAGTATTGTGATGTTAAAAGTTGATGTTGTGTCCTGCTTCGATGCTGTGTTCTGCCACAGTGGACTTATCTGGCTGCCCGAGATGTATATGTGTCTCATGTTCTTTACATCTGGTCTCGGTGGTTCTGCCAGTTTGCCCAACATAAACTTTACCGCATTTGCAAGGAATATGGTATATACTGGGGACCTTCAGCCCTAGCTTGTTGCCCACGTATCTATACCAATTTGCCGGTTTCTTCACGGCAGAACCTAAGGCTCGTTGCTCAAAGTGCTCCAGAGCTAAATTGGCCATTAGAGGTGCAAGAGGTGGTCCCATGGCAGAACTGTCCAACAGCTCATGGATGCCATCTTTGTGGTATGGCCCCATGGAAGGGAGGAGCTCCAGGTCTTTCAGCATCTAAACAGCATCCATTCCAACTTCAGCACTGGCCAGGCATGTATATATGGGAGATGACTGCGACATCCAGTCACATCAGAAAATCGTCAGAAGATGATCGGGACAGAGATGGGTCCTGAAATGTCAGTTTCTTCTTTTAACCAATTGACACAGCTGATCGCCCGAGAAGATTTTATGGAATTAGGTTGCCACGAAAGCTTCAAATCATATATAACTTGCAATATTGTTCATAATCTATTCAGAACTGCCAGTATTTCTGTATTTTCATCATCACCACCATCATCATTTCTTATTTCTTCACATGTTTTCCTGGTACTGTTTTTCTTGAACTGGTGGCTTTAAGTTTCTGATTGTAGCACTTTCCTTATAATGTATGATGTTCTTAGTATGGCTGTTACTTGTAGAGGATCTGTTGGGTGCTTTCTTGGTATTGTTTCCAGATATTTTAGTTATAAGTCCTGTGGCTCTATTGTTTTATGTATTCATTCTTTGTCAGAATGGGAAGTCCTGATAGGTGGTCAATAGTTTCTTGATATTCTTTATATAGTTAATAACAACTTTCAGCTTCTTATTTCAAAATCTGTTTCTTAAAGTAGTTTTTGCTGATTGCCTAATCCTGAGCTACCATTATTGTACTTTTTGATTTTCTGTTAATGTCTCCGAACTTTAGCCACTTGTATGATTGTTGCTTATCCACCAATTTTTTATTTAACATGTGCAGAAACTGTTCGTGTATCCTTTCTTCTTATCATTTTCCTTTTATATTTTGAATTATTGTTTTTTTGTGTTATGTTAGTGTGTCCTTACAGTTTGTATCAGTGGATCTTCTTTAATTTCTACATACTCCACCAGTTTAATCATTTTTGCTATGCAGGCTTCTTCCACCCGAATCATTCCTCTTCCTCTGTCTTTTCTGGGAAGATATAAGTGATGAATGAATGTCTGCTCTTGAGGGATGCTGTCTGTAGACGGTTAGTATTTTGCTTGTTTTCTATACAGTTCTTGTTTTTCTTCTTGGCACCAATTAATAATTCTGAAACTGTATGTTAGCACTGGTACTGCCAGTGATACAGTTGCTTGCTTTTATTTTGCCCTCAGTACAGTGTTCGAAATCAGTCTTAGCCTCCTTACATATTCCTACACCATTTTTCTCTCTTATTTTTATGTTCTATAATATGGCTCTCTTCTACAGCCAGATTCTTATGTACTTTCATTGGTTCCAATTCTTTAATTTCATTATATTTCCTATGTGCTGTTTGCTATAAACTGTGATGTTTTTAAAGAAATTGTGGCATATTTTTTATAACCAAACTTTATATTTGTGTAATTGCTTAATGTTTTTACAATTTTGATTTAATTTCTTATTCTCCCTAACTTCTCTATGTCAGCTTCAGATCATCCATTTAAAGCAAACTGTTTATCTTCCTTTCCATTTTATTTACTTGATATCCACATTTAGATCTATTTTATTCATGAGTTAAGGGAGTAAGCACTGCAGAAAAGGAGTGGCAACAATGAGTCTTCATAAAATATTCTTCTGTTTATCTTGATCAGTTTTGATTGAATCAATTCCTGGTTTGCTTTCAACTAGATTTGTTCTTCATCATCTTCACCACCACCTCTGAGTTAGAAATGCAGCTTTTCAGTATGACTGAATGTGATAGAATACATGATAGAAGCCTAGTGTACCATGGTTCATTATGTAACTGCCGGATATGAAGTGTAAGATCATGTCTTACAGAAATGTTGGTTATTTTGGTTTTATGTGAGTTCAGGCATTATGTTTCACATATGACTTTGAGGCCGTCACAGTAGCTGCGTGGTCTTGTGCTGCTTGGTCACTGGGACCATGGGTTCGAATCCCACTCAAGGCATGGATGTTTATCCGCGTCTTTCTGTGTTGTGCTGTCCTGTGTACAGGTAGAGGCCTTGCGATGAGCTGATCACTCATCCAAGGAGTCCTACCAACTGTCTGATAGATCAAAGCCAACGAAAGTTTGGACCCTCAGATGCTCAAGTCACTGAAGAACGGGTCACCTAAGTATCCTAAGTAAGTATATGACTTTGAGACTAGTTAATGCAATATTGAAAGAAAAATTTGCATAAATTAAGCTTGGTATGTTGAGAACTGCATTCATTTTTAATTTATATCTTAATGAGACCTCAGATAGCATCATATTTAACACAATTAACTTCAGTTTTTTATACACAGTGTAACATGAAATGTTGGCACATTAACATGTTCCACTAATAATTAATTTAATGAAATGTTACAAAGTGTACAGATTCAAACACAGAATTTGTTAAGAAGTTTCTTCAGTGAAGTACATGTTCTGTGTGTCTATTTTGTTCAGAAACTTCTTGGAGGCAGGTATGAATGTTTGTAATGACATGATAATATTTTTGGAAACTTTTATGCATAATTATGGCTCTCAGGTCTATGAGATAACTTGGCTTCATTGGAAACAACTTCTCTTTCATGAAACCCCACAAGAAATTTCCCATGGATTAAGGTCTTGAATGAGGTAGGCTCAAGATACCAGTGTGAGATTATCAAGAATAAAGGCAGAAATGCAAAACTGCATCAGCAATGTGTGGCATGGGACCATCTTGCATAAACCATTTCGGATGGCGTTCACTTTTTATGAGTCCGATCAAGCCACTTTCCATCTCTGCCCATGTTGCAAATAGAAGTCTTCTTTGCGTATTTAATTCTGACATTTTGTATGAAAGCATGTTAAAACCATATGTAATTATTAGCTGAACTAACTGTTGAGATATCCCAAGTTCATCAAATTCTTTAACTGCTTTTCTATTTGATTTTGCTGCACTGTACTGCATTGCCACAACATTTTGAGAACAAACATTAGCCATTTAAGGATATTTCTGCATTTCTGTTCAAACTGGTTTAACAATCAAATATAATGTTTGTAAGATTTGAGGTTTTCACAGCGGTGAGTATGAAGATTTCTGTCTTCTGAATGTTAATCGCCCTGATGACGGAGGCAGTATGACCTCTGAAACAATGGTTAACATCGACCAGACTACACGGCGCAACAACCCAGAAGACAAAAATCTTCAAATATAATATATATTTATTATTCGCAGTCTATACACAAACGTATTTAAAATGTTGTTAAAATTTATATAACACTATAACATCTGTAGTATAAAATATTACAATAAGTTATATTATGTTATATTATGGCGCTTTTATTGTAGTATGATGTTACATTTATTATGGCGCTTATTAATTGCACGACATATTTCGATGTTTTATGACATCATCTTCAGGTTTATATCGTCGTTTTTATCATTTTAAAACTATTATATATTTCGATGCAATGCATTTATTGATTTATAGGTATATTTGTGGATTTTTCTGTCTTCATAATGCTCTTCATGTCTGTAGTTAGACGTTCCTTTTCTGTGAAATTAACGTCCAATTTTTACTATTATGAAATGAGCATGGAAATTGACATAGAAAATAAACACAAAGAAATAACACATGTAAAATATAAGAAAACATACCGATTTTGTGTTAGTTGTCTTAAGGGAGGAGGCCTTGTATGTGATCTCTTTGTACAAGTGTGCGATTTGCAAATATAATGTTTGGTGCAGTTGCCCATTCAGTTTCAAAGAAAAACTAGAATCTTCACTTTGTAGCAGTTACATATTGTTTTAGGAAGCAAAAGCATAACTTTGGTCTCCTGC
>NW_019060174.1:79092-93405 GCF_000696155.1 Zootermopsis nevadensis
GCAAGGCAAGGCAAGGCAAGGCAAGGCAAGGCAAGGCAAGGCAAGGCAAGGCAAGGCAAGGCAAGGCAAGGCAAGGCAAGGCAAGGCAAGGCAAGGCAAGGCAAGGCAAGGCAAGGCAAGGCAAGGAATGGCAACTGAAGGCAAGGCAGAGCAAGGCAAGTAAAATCAACTAAGGCAAGGCAAGGCAAGGCATGGCACGGCAAGGCATGGAACGGCAAGGAAAGTCAATTCAAGGCAAGGCAAGGCGAGGAAAGGCAAGACAGTGAAAGGCAATGCAAGGCTAGGAAAGGGAAGGGAAGGAAATGTATTGAAATGTAAGGTAATGTAAGGTAATGTAATGTAAGCCATGGCAAAGCAAGGAAGGCAAAGCAAGGCAAGTTACGGCAAGGCAAGGCAAGTAAAGGCAAGGCAAGGCAATTCAATTAAAGGCATGGCATATCAAGGCAAGGGAAGGAAAAGCAAGGCAAGGCAAGGCAAATGAAGGGAAGGCAGGGCAAGGCAAGTAAAATCAACCAAGGCAAATCAAGGCATGGCAAAGCGAGGCAAGGCAAAACAAGGCAAGGCTAGGCACGGCACGTCAAGGAAAGGCAAGGCAAAGCAATGCAAGGAAAGGCATTCAGTGCAAGGCAAGGCAAGGCGAGGAAAGGGAAGAGAAGGCAATGTATTGTTATGTAAGGTAATGTAATGTAAGGCAAGGCAAAACAAGGAAAGGCAAGACAAGGCAAGACAAAGCAAGGCAAGGCAAGGCAAGGCAAGGCAAAGCGAGGCTAAGCAAGACAAGGCAAGGAAAGGCCTTTGCCTTTCCTGCCTTGCAAGGAAGAAAGGGAAGAGAAGGCAATGTAATGTTACGTAAGGTAATGTAAGGTAATATAAGGTAAGGCAAGGCAAGGCAAGGCAGGGCAAGGCAGGGCAAGGCAGTGCAAGGCAGGGCAAGGCAACTCGCAGCAGTGGGAGGCAGTGCGATTCAGGGCGAGGCAAGGCGAGGCAGGGCGAGGCAAGACGAGGCAAAGCAAAGCAATACGAGGCAAGGAGAGGCAGGGTGATCCAGGTTGAAGCAGGGCGTGGCAGGGCGAGGCAAGGCGAGACAAAGCGAAGCAAGGCGAAGTAAGGCGAGGCAATGCAATGCAAGTCAAGGCAAGGCAAGGCAAAGTAACTGAAGGCAAGGCAGGCAAAGCGCGACATGGCAAGGCGATGATAGGGAAGGGAAGGCAATGTAATGTAATGTAATGTAAGGCAAGGCAAGGGAATGCAATGCAAGGCAACGCAAGGCAAGGGATTGTAATGCAAGGCAAGTCAAAGCAAGGCAAGGCAAGGCAAGGCAAGGCAGCGAGGCAGGGCAATGCAGAGCGAGGCAGGGCGAGGCAGGGATTAAGACGAGGCAGGGCGAGACAGAGCGAGGCATGGCGAATCATGGCATGGCAAGGCAAGGCAAGGCAGGGCAAGGCAGGGCTGTTCAATGCAAGGCATGTCAAGGCAGGGTAATTCAGGGCAAGGCAGGGCATTGCAGGGCGCAGCAGGGCGAAAAAGGGCGAGGCAGAGCGACGTAAGGCTAGTAAAGACAAGGCAAGGAAAGGCAAGGCAAGGCAAGGCAAGGCGAGGAAAATCAAGGCATGGCAAGTCGACGCAAGACAAGGCGAGGCATGGCAAGTCGAGGAAAGACAATTCGGGGCAAGGCAAGGCAAGGCAAAGCGAGGCAAGGAATGACAAGGCAAAGCAAGGCAAGGCACGGCACGGCAAGGAAAGGCAACTTAGATCAAAGCAAGACATGGCAAGGAAGGCAAGGTCGGGTAAGACAAGTCAAAACAACCAAGGCAACGCTAGGCAAGGCAAAGCGACAAGGCAACTCAAGGAAAGGCAGGGCAAGGCAAGTCAAATCAACCAAGGCAAATCAAGGCAAAGCAAAGCGAGGCTAAACAAGACAAGGCAAGGCAAGGCACGGCACGGCAAGGAAAGGCAAGGCGAGGAAAGGGAAGGCAAAGCAAGGAAAGTAAGGCAAGGCAAGGCAAGGCGAGGAAAGGGAAGGCAAAGCAAGGAAAGTAAGGCAAGGCAAGGCAAGGCGAGGAAAGGGAAGGCAAAGCAAGGAAAGTAAGGCAAGGCAAGGCAAGGCGAGGAAAGGGAAGGCAAAGCAAGGAAAGTAAGGCAAGGCAAGGCAAGGCGAGGAAAGGGAAGGCAAAGCAAGGAAAGTAAGGCAAGGCAAGGCAAGGCGAGGAAAGGGAAGGCAAAGCAAGGAAAGTAAGGCAAGGCAAGGCAAGGCGAGGAAAGGGAAGGCAAAGCAAGGAAAGTAAGGCAAGGCAAGGCAAGGCGAGGAAAGGGAAGGCAAAGCAAGGAAAGTAAGGCAAGGCAAGGCAAGGCGAGGAAAGGGAAGGCAAAGCAAGGAAAGTAAGGCAAGGCAAGGCAAGGCGAGGAAAGGGAAGGCAAAGCAAGGAAAGTAAGGCAAGGCAAGGCAAGGCGAGGAAAGGGAAGGCAAAGCAAGGAAAGTAAGGCAAGGCAAGGCAAGGCGAGGAAAGGGAAGGCAAAGCAAGGAAAGTAAGGCAAGGCAAGGCAAGGCGAGGAAAGGGAAGGCAAGGCAAGGCAAGACAAGGCAAGGCAATTGAAGGCAAGGTAAAGCAAGGCAAACAAGGCAAGAGGAGGAAAGGGAAGGGAAGGCAATGTAATGTAGGGTAATGTAAGGTAATGTAATTTAAGGCATGGCAAGGCTTGACAAGGCAAGGCAAGGCAAAGCAAGTAAAAGGAAGGCAAGACAAGACAAGGCAAGGCAAGTTAAGGCGAGGAAATGAAAGGGAAGTCAAGATAAGGCAAGGCATGATAGTGCAAGGCAAGGCATTGCGATGAGAGGGAAGGGAATGCATGTAATGTAATGTATGGTAATGTAATTAATGTAATTTAAGGCAAGGCAAGGCAAGACAAGACAAGGAAAGGCAAGGCACGGCACGGCAAGGAAAAGGAATGCAAGGCAAAGCAAGGCAAGGATAGGCAAGTCAGTGCAAGGCAAGTTAAGGTGAGGAAAGGGAAGGGAAGGCAAGGCAGTCTAATGCAAGGCAAGAGGAGGAAAGGGAAAGGAAAGCAATATAATGTAAGTTAATGTAAGGTAATGTAATGTAAGGCAAGGCAAGGCTTGGCAAGGCAAGGCAAGGCAACGCAAGGCAACGCAAGGCAAAGCAAGGAAAGGGAAGACAAGGCAAGGCAATTCAATTCCAGGCTAGGCAAGGCAAGGAATGGCAACTGAAGGCAAGGCAGGGCAAGGCAAGGCAAGGAAAGGCAAGGCTAGGCAATGCAACGCAAGGCGATGAAAGGAAAGGAAGGCAATGTAATTTAATGTAAGTTAATGTAAGGTAATGTAATGTAAGGCAAGGCAACTGAAAACAAGGCATGGCAATTCATGTCAAAATAACCAAGGCAAGGCAAGGCAAGGCAAGGTGCATGACAAGGCAAGGCAGGGCAAGGTAGGGCAAGGAAAGGCAGGGGAAGGCGAGGGAAGGAAAGGGAAGGGAAGGCAATGAAATGTAATTTAAGGTTATGTAAGGTAATGTGATGTAAGGAAAGGCAATGCAAGGCAAGTCAATGCAACTGAAGACAAGGCAGGGCAATCAAGTCAAATCAATCAAAGGCAAGGCAAGGAAAGGCAAAGCGAGGCAATGCAAGACAAGGCAAGGCAAGGCACGGTACGGCAAGGATAGGCAAGGGAAGGAAAATCAAGGCAAGGAAAGGCAAGGCAGTGCAAGGCAATTCAAGGCGAGGATAGGGAAGGGAAGGAAATGTAATGTAATGTAAGGTAATGTGATGTAGGGCAAGGCAAGGCAAGGCAAGGCAAAACAAGGCAAGGTAAGGTAAGGCAAGGCAAAGCAATGCAAGGCAAGGCAAAGCAAGTCAAGGCAAAACAAGGCCAGGCAAGGCAAGGCAATTCAGTGCAAGGCAGGGCAAGGCAGGGCAAGGCAGTACAAAACGAGGATAGGGAAGTTAAGGCAATGTAATGTAATGTAAGGTAATGTAAGGTAATGTAATGTAAGGCAACGCAATTCAAGGCAATGCAAGGCAAGTCTAAGCAAGGCAAAGGAAAGGCAAGGCAAGGCAAGGCAAGGCAAGGCAAGGCAAGGTATTGGGAAGGTAAGGCAAGGCAAGGCATGGCAAGGCACGGCAAGGCAGAGCAAAAAAGGGCAAGGCAGGGCAAGACAGGGCAAGGCAGGGTACGGCAGGGCAGTGTGGGTTAGGGTAGGGCAGAGAAGGGCAGGGCATGGCAGGTAAGACAGGGCAAGGCATGGCAGGGCATTGTAGGCAGGGCATGGCAGGGCAGAGAAGGGAGGACAGGGAAGGGCAGTGCAGTGCAGGGCAGGGCAGGACAGTGCACGGCAAAGCACGGCACGTCAAGTAAAGGCAAGGCAAAGCAAAGAAAGGGAAGGAAAGTCAAGGCAGTGCAAGGCAAAGCAAGGCGAGGAAAGGAAGGGGAGGCATTGTAATGTAGTGTAAGGTAATGTATGGTAATGCAATTTAAGGCAAGGCAGTGCAAGGCAAGGAAAGGCAAGTCAGTGCATGTCAAGGCAAGACAGTGCATTGCAAGGCAAGGCGATGAATGGGAAGGGAAGGCAATGAAATGTAATGTAATGTAATGTAAGGTAATGAAATGTAATGTAAGGCAAGGCAAGGCAACTGAAAACAAGTTAGGGCAAGGCAAGTCAAAGCAACCAAGGCAAGGTAAAGCCAAAGCGTGGCAAGGCAAGGCAAGGCAAGGCAAAGCAAAGCAAGGCAAGGAAATACAAGGCAAGGCAAGGCAAGGCAAGGCAGTGTAAGTAAAGGCAAGGCAAGGCAATGCCATGAAAAAGAAGGGAAGGCAATGTAAAGTAATGTAAGGTAATGAAAGGTAATGTAATGTAAGGCAAGGCAAGGCAAGGCAAAGCAAGGGAAGGCAAGGCAAGGCAAGGAAAGGATAGGCAAGGCAAGGCAAAGCAATACAAGGCAAGGCAAGGCAACGCAATGTACGTCACAGGAATGAAAGGCAAGGCAAGATAAAGCAAGGCAAGGCAAGGCAAGGCAGTGCAAGGCAAGACAAGGCGATTAAAGGGAAGGGAAGGCAATGAAATGTAATATAATGTAATGTAAGTTAATGTAATGTAATGTAAGGCAAGGCTAGGCAACTGAAAACAAGGTAGGGCAAGGCAAGTCAAAGCAACCAAGGCAAGGTAATTCAAGGCAAAGCGAGGCAAGGCAAGGCAAAGCAAGGCAAGGCAAGGAAAGGCAAGGCAAGGCAAGGAAAGGCAAGGCAAGGCAAGGAAAGGCAAGGCAAGGCAAGGAAAGGCAAGGCAAGGCAAGGAAAGGCAAGGCAAGGCAAGGAAAGGCAAGGCAAGGGAGGTCAGGGCAAGGAAAGGCAAGGCAAGGCAAGGCAAGGCCATGAAAGGGAAGGGAAGGCAATGTAATGTAATGTAAGGTAATGAAAGGTAATGTAATGTAAGGCAAGGTAAGGCAAGGCAAGCAAGGCAAGGAAAGGAAATGCAAGGCAAAGCATTACAAGGCAAGGAAGTCAACGCAAGGCGATGAAAACCAAAGGAACTCAATGTAATGTATTATAAATTAATGTAATGAACGTAATGAATGTAATGGCAAGACAAGGCAAGGCAACTGAAAACAAGGCAGGGCAAGGCAAGTCAAAATAACCAAGGCAAGCAAGGCAAGGCAAGGTAAGGCGAGGAAACTGAAGGGAAGGCAAGGCAAGCCAAGGCAAAGCAAGGGAAGGCAAGGCAAGGCAAGGAAGGCAGGGAGGGCAGGACAGGGCACGGCAGGGCACGGCACGTCAAGTTAGGCAAAGCAAAGAAAGGGAAGGAAAGTCAATGCAGTGCAAGGCAAAGCAAGGCGAGGAAAGGAAGGGGAGGCAATGTAATGTAGTGTAAGGTAATTTAAGGTAATGCAATTTAAGGCAATTTCAGGCAAGGCAATGCAAGGCAAGTCAAGGCAAGGCAAGACAAGGCAATTCAAGGCAAGCCGATGAAAGGGAAGGGAAGGCAACGTAATGTAATTTAAGGTAATGTAAGGTAATGTGTTGTAAGGCGAGGCAAAGCAAAGCTAGGCAAGGCAAGGCAATTAAAGACAAGGCAAGCAAGGCAAGGATTTCAAGGCAAGGCAAGGCAAGGCTAGGCAAGGCAAGACAAGGAAAGGCAAGGTGAGGAAAGGCAAGTCAAGGCAAGGCAAGATAACTGAATACAAGGCATGGAAAGGCAAGTCAAAGCAACCAAGGCAAGGTAAGGCAAGGCAAGGCAAAGCAAGGAATTGGGAAGGCAAGGCAAGGCACGGCAAGGCAGAGCAAGGAAGGGCATTGCAGGGCAAGACAGGGCAAGGCAGGGTAGGGCAGAGAAGTGTGGGTTAGGGAAGGGCAGAGAAGGGCAGGGCAGGTAAGAAAGGGCAAGGCAGGGCAGGGCATTGTAGGCAGGGCAGGGCAGAGCAGGGAGGACGGGGAAGGGCAGTGCAGGGCAGTGCATCGCAGGGCAGGGCATTGCAGGGCAAGGCAGGGAGGGCAGGACAGGGCACGGCAGGGCACGGCACGTCAAGTTAGGCAAAGCAAAGAAAGGGAAGGAAAGTCAATGCAGTGCAAGGCAAAGCAAGGCGAGGAAAGGAAGGGGAGGCAATGTAATGTAGTGTAAGGTAATTTAAGGTAATGCAATTTAAGGCAATTTCAGGCAAGGCAATGCAAGGCAAGTCAAGGCAAGGCAAGGCAACTGAAAACAAGGCAGGGCAAGGCAAGTCAAAACAACCAAGGCAAGGTAAGTCAAGCCAAAGCGAGGCAAGGCAATGCACGGCACGGCAAGGAAAGGCAATGCAACACAAAGCAAGGCAAGGTAATGCAAGGCAAGGCAAGGCAAGGATAGGCTAGGCATGGCAGGGGAAGGCAGGGCAAGGCCATGCAAAACAAGGCAAGACAAGACAAGTTTAGGCATCTGAAGGCAAAGGCAGGGCATTGCAAGGCTATGTAAGGCACGGCAGTGCAAGGCGAAGAGGGGGAAGGAAAGGCAAGGCAACTGAAGGCAACGCAGGGCAAGGCAATTCCAATCAACCAAGGCTAGCAAGACAAGGTAAAGCAAGGCAAAGCAAGACAAGGCAAGGCAAGACACGGCACGGGAAGGAAAGGCAAGGCAAGGCAAAGCAAGGTAAGGAAAGGCAAGACAGTGCAAGGCAAGGCAAGGCGACAAAAGGGAAGGGAAGGCAATGTAATGTAATGTAAGGTAATGTAAGGTAATGTAATGTAAGGCAACGCAAGGCAAGGTTAGGCAAGGCCAGGCTAGGCAAGGCAAGGCAAGTTTAGGGAAGGCAAGGCTTGGCAAGGCAAGGCAAGACACGGCACGGCAAGGAAAGGCAAGGCAAGGCTAAGCAAGGTAAGGAAAGGCAAGGCAGTGCACGGCATTGCAATGCGATGAAAGGGAAGGGAAGACAATGTAATGTAAGTTAATTTAAGGTAATGTAATGTAAGGCAAGGCAAAGGAAGTCAAGGAAAGGAAATGCAAGGCAAGGCAAGGCGACAAAAGGGAAGGGAAGGCAATGTAAGGTAATGTAATGTAAGGCAAGGCAAAGGAAGTCAAGGAAAGGAAATGCAAGGCAAGGCAAGGCAAGGAAAGGCAAGGCAAGGCCAAGCACGGTAAGGAAAGGCAAGGCAGTGCACGGCATTGCAATGCGATGAAAGGGAAGGGAAGACAATGTAATGTAAGTTAATTTAAGGTAATGTAATGTAAGGCAAGGCAAAGGAAGTCAAGGAAAGGAAATGCAAGGCAAGGTAAGGCGATGAAAGGGAATGGAAACATTGTTATGTAATGTAGAGTAATTTAAGGTAATGTATGGTAATGTAATGTAAGGCTAGGCAAGGTAAGGGAAGGCAAAATAAGGCAAGGCAAGGCAAAGCAATTCAAGGCAAGGCAAGGTATGGCAAGTCAATTCAAGGCAAGGCAAGGCAAGGCAAGGCAAGGAAAGGCAAAGCAAATCAGGGCAAGTCAAGGCAAGACAAGGCAACTGAAGGCAAGGCAAGGCAAAGCTAGGCAGGGTAGGGCAGGGCAGGGCATGGCAGGGCAAGGCAGGGCGAGGCTGCGCGAGGCAGGGTGAATCAGGGCGAGGCAAGGCGAGACATGGCGAGGCAGGACGAGGCAGGGCGAGGCAGAGCGAGGCAAGGCGAGGCAGGTTAGTTAATAACGCACGATATACCTCGAAAAATGTTATCTTTTTAAGAATACATTTAAACGTTAAAATACTAATAGAATTTAGTGGCACAAAGATCAGTACGCAAAAATAAAAGCATTAGACGATCCGTACATTACAGTTAGTGCAAAAACTGATATTAGTTGTGGTTCATAATGTTGAAGGGAAATGTTTCCAATTATTATAATCATGTATATTTATTATAGATATTAATTGCTTTTAAAATAGCACTTTTTATCGATTAACATTATGTAGGTTACAAGCAGATATCAGTGTTGTCATATTAAGCGTTTACAACTCTATATATTACACAATTCTGTATCAACGAACATCGGCGTCCAGCGACCACAGAATTTGTCGGGTTTATCTCAGAAATAAAGATGTGTGTGAATATATACGATGCAATGTTAATTACAGACTGACTTGAGTTTTGATGGTTGTTTGAAGACGTCATATCATATAAATATTATATATTAAAAACACAATTCATTTGAGCTAATCAAGCATGATATACCTCGAACAATGTTATCCATTTAAATTACTTTCAAACTTAAAAATACAATCAGTATATTGTGGACACAGCTCACAACGCAAAATTCAAAACATTTGTCCATCCGTATATTTCAGGTCGTCCAAAAAAGTCTGAAATGGAGTTTCATAATGTTGAGAGGAAATGTTTCCAGTTTTTATAAACATATACATTAGGGTTAGATATACATTTATTTAATGAGAAACTTTTTTCCGTTTTTATTATTTAAGTTACAAGCAAATTAGTGTGTTGTCATTCTACTCTCTTTCAGCTCTTAATAACTCACAATTCTGTATAAACGAACACCGCCGAACAGCGACCACATGAATCGTTTTAGAATATCTCAGTTACAAAGATATGTGTGAATATATACGATGCAATGAAATTTACAGACAAATTTGAGTTTTGATAGTTTTTTGATGACGTCTTGTCGTATACAGATTTTATATTAAAATCACAGATCTTTTGAGGTAAGAAAGCATGATATACCTCAAACAATGTTATCCTTTTATAATAACATATATACGTTAAAATACAAGAAGAATTTCGTGGCACAAATATCAGATCATAAAATCAAAACGTTAGACCATCCGTACATTACAGGTAGTAAAAAACTGTTAGAAATTGTGGATGATAAAGTTGAAGGGAAATATTACAAATTATTATAAACATGTATATTTAAAATAGATATTAATTGCTTTAAAGTAGCACTTTTGTCCGATTAATATTATGTAAGTTAGAGGCAGATTAGTGTGTTGTCATATTATGATTTATCAGCTCTGAATAGAACACATTTATGTATCAACGAACATCGGTGTGCAGCGACCACAGAATTCGTCGGGGATTATCACAGAAATAAACATGTTTGTCAATATATACGATGCAATGTTATCTACAGACAGACTTGAGTTTTGATGGTTGTTTGAAGACGTCTTATCAGATACATGTTTTTTATTAAAAACACAATTCATTTGAGCCAATCAAGCATGATGTAGTTCGAACAATATTATCTTTTCAAAATTACATACAAACGTAAAAATACAAACAGAATTTTGTGGACACAGCTCACAACGCAAAATTCAAAACATTTGTCCACCCGTATATATCAGGTCGTCCAAAAAAAGTCTGAAATGGAGTTTCATAATTTTGAGGAGAAATGTTTCCAATTTTTATAAACACATACATTAGGGTTAGATATTCAGTTAGTTAAAGTGAATTCTTTTCCGTTTATTATTATTTAAGTTACAGGCAAATTAGTGTGTTGTAATTCAAGTTTTTTGTCATCCTTGAATAAATTTCAATTCTGTATCAACGTACTCCGCCGAACAGCGACCACATGAAACGTTTTAGAATAACTCAGTTAAAATGATATGTGTGAATATATTCAATGCAATGAAATTCACAGACAAATTTGAGTTTTGATGGTTGTTTGAAGACGTCTTATCTAATATAAATTTTATATTAAAATTTTATTTCTTTTGAGGTAATAAAGCATGATATACCTCGAACAATGTTATCATTTTAAAATAACAATAAACGCTAAAATACAAACAGAATTTCGTGGCACAAATATCAGATCATAAAATCAAAACATTAGACCATCCGTACATTACAGGTATTACAAACCTGGAAGAAGTTGTGGTTCATAAAGATAAAGGGAAATATTTCAAATTAATATAAACATGTATTTTTATGATAAATATTAATTGCTTTAAAGGAGCATTTTTATCCGATTAATATTATGTAAGTTACAGGCAGATTACAGTGTTGTCATATTATGCGTTTTCAGCTCTGAATAGCACACAATTCTGTATCAACGAACATCCGCGTCCAGCGACCTCAGAGTTCGTCGGGTTTTATCGCAGAAACAAAGATGTGTGTGAATATATACGATGCAATGTTATCTACAGACAGACTTGAGTTTTGATGGTTGTTTGCAGACGTCTTATCATATACATATTATATATTAAAAACACAATTCATTTGAGCTAATCAAGCATGATGTTCCTCGAAAAATGTTATCCTTTTAAATTACTTACAAACGTAAAAATACAAACAGTATTTTATGGACACATCTCACAACGCAAAATTTTAAAACATTTTTCCACCCGTATATATCAGGTCATCCAAAACAATTCTGAAATGGAATTTCATAATGTTGAGAGGAAATGTTTCCAATGTCAAAAATCAGTCATGGGAAAGACCATAAACGACAAACGTGATAATGGAAACAAGGTTCCGTAGAATTAGACCTAAATACGTCTGCAAGGAAAGGAAGTGTATATATTGGCTTTATTCTTAATATTTACTTTATACATGTTTTACATTTGAGTAAAGTTTGATTAAGACTTAGTTACGCTTAATATTGTAGATGAATGTAATGTAATTTAATATAATATAAGGTAAGGTAAGGTAATGTAAGGTGATGTAAGGTAAGATAATGTAAGGCAATGTAATGTAATGTAAGGTAAGGTAAGCTAAGGCAAGGTAAGGAAAAGTATTGTAATGTAAGGTAATGTAATATAAGGTAAGGTAAAGTATTGTAAGGTATTGTAATGTAAGGTAAGGTAAGGAAAGGTATATTAAATTATCTTACCTTACCTTACCTTACCTCACCTTCCATTACCTTACCTTACCTTACCTTACATTATATTACATTACCTTAACCTACCTTACCGTACCTTACCTTATCTCACTTTACCTTATCTTATCTTCCATTACGTTACCTTAACTTACCTTACATTACCTTACCTTACATAACCTTACCTTACATCAACTTACCTTACATTTCCTTACCTTACCTTACATTATATTACCTTACATTAACTTACCGTACCTTACCTTACCTTTCCTTACCTTACATAACCTCACCTTACATTACCTTACCTTACCTTACTTTACCTCACCTTACCTTAACTTACCTCACCTTACCTTACCTTATCTTACATTACATTACCTTTCATTAACTTAACTTACTTTACCCAACCTAACCTAACGTCACCTTACCTTATCTTACGTTACCTTACCTTACCTTTCCTTACCTAACCTCACCTTACATTACCTTACCTTACCTTACTTTACCTCACCTTACCTTAACTTACCTCACCTTACCTTACCTTATCTTACCTTAAATCACATTACCTCACCTTACCTTACCTTATCTTACCTTAAATCACATTACCTCACCTTACCTTACCTTATCTTACCTTAAATCACATTACCTCACCTTACCTTACCTTATCTTACCTTAAATCACATTACCTCACCTTACCTTACCTTATCTTACCTTAAATCACATTACCTCACCTTACCTTACCTTATCTTACCTTAAATCACATTACCTCACCTTACATTACCTTAACTTACCTTACATTACCTTACTTTACCTTACCTTATCTTACCTTAAATCACATTACCTCACCTTACATTACCTTACCTTACCTTAAAATATATTACCCTACATTACCTTACCTTACATTTTCTTACCTTACATTATCTTACCTTACCTTACCTTACATAATATTTTATTACATTGTATTACTTTACATAACATTCAGCTATCCCAAACCCATCTTAAGAGTAACTAATTGAATTTGAATATGCATTATTTAAATGAAACTTATCTCAATTGTAAAGCATAAATAATGAAAATACAAATAGTATTTAGTGGCGCATGGCTCAGAACTCAAAAATCAAATCATTAGTCCGTATATTGCAGTTCGTACAAAAAATGTTAGAAATAGTGGTTCATAAAGATCAAGGGAAATGTTTCCAGTTATTATAAACTTGTATATTAAGGTTAGATATTCAATGGTTTAATTTAGCACTTTTGTCCGATTAATATTTAAGTTACAGCAGAATTAATACAATATTTTATTTTCCGTCTATACACAAACTTAAAATAATGTTGTTTAAATTACTTAAAATTATAACATTCTCAGTAGATACTGCATCTTGTTACATTTTTTGTATCGACGACATGTTTCAATGTGTATTACATCATCATCAGGTCTATCAATTTTAATATATTTTAAAAATTGTTGTACATTTTGCGTTGCGTATATTGGTTATTTTGATTTGTAGTTTTAAGTTTTTTGTTTCTTCCTTTGAATTTGGAGGTTGTACTTGGATGTTTTATATCTGTAAAATTAATTTTCAAATCGTGATTTTGGATATTGACATAGGAAATATAATAATTTAAAATGTTAATACGTAATATAACGTAATAAAATGTAAATGAATCATAATAAGAAGTAGTAAAAGGTGGTAAAACATACCGGGTTGTAATTGATGTGTTGTGCGTCCGATATTAAGAGACGGTAGACTGCGACTGAGATGTGTGTGTTGCGTGTGGCTATATATATTGAGTGAAAGTTGTTCAGGGGGTTGGGTTTGATGAACTGTAAAGCATTAAATATTGGGTTGTTTACGTAAATATTTGGCCTCTATAGAGACACAAGATTCATTACCTTTTTCACAAAAGTCGGTAGTTGAACTCTTCTGACATACTCTAGATCCTTAAAAAAATTTTAATATTATCCTTCCTTTCAAGGCTATGTATCACAAGTGGTATCTTACCTTAAAGATTACCAATTATAACTTTCTAGATGTTTGTATTTCTCGTAACTTCAATTCTTCACACTCCGCCCGTCTTACCCCCACGGACTTTACACTCTTAAAATTTGTAATTCCTTAAACGGAACGAATGAATGAAATACAACGAAGAAAATTCATTCCTTCTTGCAGTGTTAATATTAGTAAGAGGAACGAAATTAAGGTTGAAATAGCTGCAATATTATTTTCGCAATTGTGGCATCAGGAAATTGCACCTGACATCTGTATTCTGCTTCATGAAACTGCGTGCGAAAATAACGTCCAAGAATAGAAACAAGATTAACTGTTGAAAACGACGTTACACAAAAAAGTGACGAAAAGTAAAGAATGCGAAGGGACTGCTTTAAACCATCGGCTTTTTGGGGGATAACAGCACGGCAAACTGAAATGTCCTTGCTACAACTGGGACTGTGACAAATGGAGCATACGTTACTTAAAGGCCTGTACGCACTAGGGCAGAAATGTCGCGGCACATGGTATCGGCACATAGTCACTTGATGTGCCTCGACAAGTCGCAGTGTGTTCCGCAACAAATATCATGTGCCGATACAAGTGCCCGGTTATCGGTTGAGAGGCGGCAACACGAAGGAACATCAAAGGACGTCTCGAGTGTTGCAATAGCTTGCATGCAGTGTGGACGTGTCGCGGGATCTGCAATGAATGTACAGTGGTCGAACGATCGTGTTTTAAAATTTATTGAATTATACCATGGAAATAAATGTCAATGGAACTGGCAACATACCGATTATAAAAATCGGAATAAAAAAACAGATGCATGGAACAGCATCGCGGAAAAAATGGGAACACCACGAAACATCATCGAAGCGAAAATGCACAATATTCGCTCACAGTTTATGCGCGAAAGAAAGAAGATTCATATTTCTATGAAGAGTGGTGCTTCAGTTGATGAAGTGTATGTTCCAGCTTCGTTTGCCTACCAACATTTATTTATTTATTTTGAATAATGTGAACCCTGGCGATTCATCAGACACTTTAAGCCAACA
>NW_019060174.1:152529-166532 GCF_000696155.1 Zootermopsis nevadensis
TTTTACAAAGCTTCAATTCCACTTAATTCCCCATCATCTTCTTCTGCAACTTCTTCCTCCCTCTCCTCTTCCTCACTACTGCTACAACTGTTGGTATCATTGTCGTCTCATTTCTGTAACGACTTATATTTCTCAAATATGAGTCTTGCTGCACGAATATCATCCTTTTCGATGAGAACTTTTCTATTACTTTCCGATTTCCTCCACATGAAGCCTAAATCTCTAATTATTTTCCAAAGAGCCCACTTCCCACCACTGAAGTTAATCTTTTTTTCTTAATTACTGCCAACAACAATTTTAAAGTAGGACACTCGCTTTGTGTAGTGTGAAATTCGTTAATCGTTCTTCGAATTACATACTTGTCAAAATCATGTACATCAGTTTTAATGTGATTCAACATCTGGGTTTGGTAAATTTGTTTAAGATGAACGTTTCTTTCCAATTTCGTCTGTAGTGAGAAGAATCTCTTCTCCGCCTCCTGTCGGTTGTTGGGTACAGTGACATTTTCTTTCCTGGGAAACGAAACCACTCTTCTCTGATCCTCGAGACAGAATGAGGCAGCAAACTCTTGAAGTAAAGCCGAATCCTTGGTTTTCCATGATGCCTATGGTTTCCAAGTCCCAGAAGCGTCGTAAGATATCTTCAGAGGGCGATGATGTGTTTAGTTTCACGTAGTTGACCGTTAGAGTGTTTACTGTGATGCCTGATCTGTTTCCTCAAAGTACCCAACCCAATTTAGAGGGAATTAGCACGACGGATGACGTGAGACGGATTGGCGAAGCGTCCTTGACAATTTTCCAATAGTTATCTCCGCCGATAAGAATCTCGATGGGAAGGTCTTCCGAGTCATTCTTTGGGTCAGCTAACTGAAGTTTACGCGTGTGACTCAGCATCCTCACATCGTGTGGTACAGTCGGGTGTGGAGCAAGGAGTGGAAGCTCTCGAATGCAGTAAGAGAAATGGTGGAAGATCCCTTTCATATCAAACCGGACGCGTCTGCGTTGACTTGAAGTGGCAGATGACGTCTCAAAGGTCGCAGGTCAAAGGTCAAAGGACACATAGGTCGCGACACTCCATCACGTCTAGTTTCAAGTCGTCTATAACGGACCTTGCGATAAAACTGGACTAGCTCCCACTGTCTAACACGCAGCGAGAAAGTTTGCTTAGTCGTGTGTGTCCAGTAACCCATACTCGCGCATTTTGTAAGTAAGTAAAGTCTGGGGAGATAACATCTATCTTGCCGACTGAAGTAGAGGCGAGCTGATTTACCGGGGAAACAGTACTCGCCGTCTCAATACAAATGGCTCTATGGTGGTTCCTCTTGCATCTTGAACATGAGGCCTTGCCCTTCTAACGCCATGTCCTCGATTCAGGCATAGGAAACAGCGGTTAGCTGCCTTAAGTCTCTCAATACGATCATAACCATCGCTCACCGTCTGACAGTCTTGGGCCCAATGAGTACGGGATTCGCAGAAGACACAAAATGGTTTGATTTCTCCTTTACCCTTTCGTGTGGATTTGATGTGCTTGGAATTAATGTGAGGCGTCGCTGCAGTGGGTGTGAAGTTGGAAGTGCATCGATAGTCTCCGCGAATCTTCTGCGCAGTAAGAATTCCATCCACCTTCTCTCCCAGAAATGCCATCAGTTTTATAACATCTCCTTCCGAAAGTTCCTGCCTTTTGACATGGACAATCCATCTTTGACACATATCTGGAGGGAAGGCACGAAGTATCTTTGGAGTTAGAACCCTACCGTACCCGCCGACATCCTCGCCCAGAGCACGGAGCGCTTGAATACGACGGTTACATTCCAAGAATGTATAGTTCAGTGCTTCGGGCGTTGCAGAGTGAATAGGTCTAGATAGCTCTAGATAGTCCAGATGTGCTTGTATAATGCGGTTGCGGTCACCGTAGCGAGTGTGAAGGATTTTCTTTGTCTCCTCATATGTACTGGCAGTTATGGCGATCCCGTCCACTAGCATCTTCGGTTCGTCTTCCAGGTACCCTCGTAAGAACACGTGTTTGTTTATGGTAGAGAGGGACGGATCTTTATCAATGGATGATTCCAATTGTTCCCAAAAGCGGGACCAGGTCTCGACGTCCCCGACGAACGGCTCAAGCTTAATGGGAAGGAGTTTCACAGAGTGAGTGACTGCTGGATATGTGTGGGTTTGTGGCGGCTGAGAGACGCTTAACTGGGATGTTGAGGCTGCAAGCTTGCTATCCGTGTAGCCTTCTGAATGGCACGTTTTCTCTTGTCAACATATTCTTCACAATTCTCCACATCAGCTTCATATTGATCGTCGGACAGAAGATCGTGAATGGCGTCGTCCAAGACAGTGAGTTTATCCAAGGTGTCTTGGAGACGACCCCGGAAGTGTTCGAAGTCGTCTGTGGAATTGTCCTCAGTAAGTCCATTAATGATAGTGGAAAATCGGGTAGCGTTGGCTCTCTCTCTGGTACGTCTTCTCTTGAAGTTATGTAGGGTCGTAGCTGAATCTGATGTACTGGACATTCTTTAGGATGTTCCTTTTAAATTTAAAATTCGAGGTAGTGCAAGTATCGTCGGTCCTCCTGGTATCACACGGCACGTGTAAATACCATACGTGTTGTTAGTGAACTGTATTACCAATTACTGCTTCCCTAGCGTTGCGTGAGGAATGTTTTCTTGTGAACAGCTAAAGTTGCCGCTGCGACGTGAAGCTACCAACGTGATGTTTCCTTATCCTTCACCTCTCGTCTTCTTCTACCGTCACAGCGATTTCCAGTCTTTCTTCCCGGGTTTCGGCACCAAATGTTGCGCACACACTGATATTCTGAAACGTTTCTACCAGCACAAAGTTATCTAGTCCACGACGCACTTCTTCTACAAGCGATTCACAGCTTAGCTCTTTTCGCAATAACGAAAGCGGATTGTTGACGCCATTAATGATGCAACAATGTCAATAAACACACACAACAATGCCACACACAATACGTCTAAACAGCTCGAGAAGGGAAGATACTCAATTCCCAACACCATTGTACAGGAGGCTGGGTGGGCTCCAGAGCCGGTCTGGACGCAGAGGCTAGAGAAAAAATTCTCTGCCCACGTCGGGGATCGAACCCCGATTCACAGACAATACCAACCTCAAAATCAAAACATGCAGCGACTTCGTAATTGGTTCCGACGAAGTAAAAGGTACTTGGTGTTATGTTGTTCAAGTAACTCTACTCGTCACCGACAGATACCGCGAGCATTACGTCTAATTTCGAAACAAACAGCGTGTCACTCAACAATGGAATTCATGTTTGTTTCTCCAACATAACTGTTGTCAGTCAACAACTTCGTTTTCATAGCAACACTCTATCTACAAAATGGAGCGAGGCAAGAACAACATTCACAATAGAAATGGATTTATAAAACGATTCAACATTTATGAATTTTTATCCAGGATGCGGAAATTTCTGTGTAAATGGTGCAGACGATCCTTCATCACTGGGGTAAGTAACAATGGACAAACAGTTTTCGGCGGTACTAGCAAATTTAGAATTCCCAATTTATGTAAGCTGCCTGCCACAAAAGAAAGATGGGACTTTGCATACGTAAACATCATATCCGTGAAGCAATTATTTACAGGGACATACTATTACATGTAGAATTTATTGGCATGTTTATATTCAAACTTATCCTCACGACAAACTCACATCGAACAGACTTTACGCAGACACTATTTGTTCTTTCAAAATTTTCTTCTTCTGTGGCTATCCGGTCCGTATTCGGTCCATGGCCTCCTCAATTCTCCTCTTCCATTCAGTCCTATCCTCCGCTGCCTTCTTCCAATTTCTAAACCTCAGGAGCAGTGTGGCATCCGTTTGAACTGCATCCTCCCATCTGTTCCTGCGTCTTCCAACCGGTCTTCTTCCTCCAACACTTCCTTTGAATACCATCTTTGGAATTCGGATGTCCTCCATCCGAATCAGGTGACCTGCCCATTGTAGTCTCTTGAAATTTTATAAATTGTGACAATGGTATGTCTTTACATAATTTATAGATTTCATGATTAGTCTTTATCCTCCATTCACCTGCTTCTTGTGTTGGGCCGAAAATTTTCCTCAGGATTTTCCGTTCAAACAGATCCACTTTATCTGCTACATTCTGGTTGAGTGCCCATGTTTCACTCCGGTATGATATTATGCTACGGATGAGAGTTTTATATAATGTGATTTTCACTTTCTTGTTTATTCTATGGAATTTTACCAGTGGTAATATCGAGAAATATGCTTCATTGGCCGCTTGAATTCTGCTTTGTATTTCTACCATTTGCTCATTTTTATTTGTTATGCATACTCCCAGGTATGTGAATCTTTGCACCACTTCTATTTCATGTTCCTTGATCTTTATAAGATGGTCTAATGATCTTCTCCTTCTTGTTTGTATCTAGGTTTTTGTTTTCTTTCCCTTTCTCGCCTAGCACTTCAACTACTTCTTTGACTGATCTTAATGATCTTCCCAAAATATTTATGTCATCCGCATACCATTCTATTTGTACCATTTTATATTCCAAAGTGAGTTTGGTGTCTACTGCTAGTTTTCTAATTACATGCTCAAGGGCAAGATTAAAGAGAAGTGGTGCTAAACCGTCTCCTTGCTTGAGGCCTTGATTTATTGCAAGGCTGTCTCCCAGTTGATTTTGTATCTTCACATGTGCTTTGGTGTCTTCCATCGTCATATTTGTAAGTCTTATTAGTTTCCCAGGTATCTTGAATTAGTGCATTATAAGGTTGATTCTAGTTCCATCTATGGAATCATATGCTTGTTGGAAGTCTATAAATATTTGTGTTATCTCTATATTATCTTCCCAGCATTTTTCTTGTATTTGCTGAACAGTATATATTTGATCAATGGTAGACCTGCCTCTCCTAAATCCGGCCTGATATTCTCCGATATTCTCTTCGGCATATGGCTGTTGCCTATATTTCAGTATGTTTGTAAACATTTTGTATGCCACACATAACAGCGATATCCCTCTGTAGTTTTCACATTTCTATTTATCTCCTTTCTTGTATATAGGACATATTATGCTCTTCTCCCAGTCTTCTGGCATTTGTTCTAAATTCCACTGTTATTAACATACCTCCTCCATTTTTCCAGATTTCAGCTGGTATAAAATCTATACCTGGCGCTTTATTATTTTTTAATTTGTGAATGGTTTCCTTAACTTCTGTTAATGTGGGTGCATGCTGTTCTTCTGTATCTTCTATATCTTGATAGATTATTAATCCTTCACCTGTATCTGTTTCAGTTCCTCCCGTTTCCGAACTATTGAGTAGTTGTTCAAAATATTCTGTCCATCTGGATAGGAATTTTTTTCCATTTCCTAACAGCTCTCCTTTCCTGCCTTTGCAGATATTAGTTCTTGGTTTAAACACTTCTTTTATATTCTTCATTTCTTTGTAGGTCATATATGTGTTACCTATTCTAAATTCCTCATTAATATGACTTATTTTCTCTGTCATGTGTTTCCTTTTCTTCCTGCAACAAGTGTTTTGAGCTTTCGTATTCAGTTCTTCTAATTCTTGTTTCTTTTTCCTGGTTCGGCGTTCTAAATATGCTTGATAAGCTTTATCTCTTTCTTGAATGTCTTCTCGGCTTTCTTCATCAAACCATTCTTTCTTTTTATTAAATTGTACTGTGCCGAGTGTGACCTTTGCTGTTTCTTCAACACTCACTTTAGGTCTTCCCCATGTCATTTGATATATCTTGTGGTTGATGCAATCCCACGCTTTCCAGTTTTCCTTCTAAATTGGTTAAGAAGGTTTTCCTGATCTTCTTATCTTCTAGCTTACTAATATTTACTTTTTGCACTGTCTCTGTACCATTATTTGGAAGTCTCATTGTCCTTCCCCTGAAGACTGTTTTAACTAAACAGTGGTCAGTCCCACAACTTGCTCCTCTATATGTTCGGACATTTAATACACTTGTACCTCATCTCTAGTCTATTAACACATGATCGATTTGGTTGTTGGTTATTCCATCTGGTGATCTCCATGCATATTTATGTATTTGTTTCGTAGGGAAGAAAGTAGAGCTGATTATCATGTCTTTTACTAATGGCTGAATCAATGAGTCTTGGGCTATTATCATTGGACGTGACATGTAGACTTTGTTTTCCTATTGTCCCTTGGTATATTTCTTCCTTACCAATCTGTGCATTTATATTGCCCACTATCATTTTGGCATAATTAGATGGTGTGCTAACTATTATCTGCTCCAGTTTATTATAAAACTTTTCTTTTATTGCTTCATCCTTATCCTCTGGAAGTGCGTACGTATTTATGATAGACAGATTGCACAACTTGGTTCCAATCCTTATTTTGCATAGTCTTTCGTCTATGGGTTGGAATTCCATCACATTTCCTTTAAATCTTTTGTCCACTATGAAGCCTACCCTTGCCTCTCTATTTCCTTTCTTCTTACCACTGCTCTAGATAGTGTGCGTTTTGTGTCCCATATTTCCTCATTTGTCCATTCTTTCAAAATCTACAAAATAATATTCCGAACGTTGCGTATTTTTAGAAATTTTACCATTTCAGAACCCCCTTTCTAGCGTTTAGGATGAAGGCAGCTGACATAATATTCACACCATGTTTCTTGCAAACCGTTTGTAAGGGACACGAAGAGTACTTAATGATTTTGCAGCCTTCAGTTTTACTTAGCAAAGTAAAACATGTTAAAAACTGTTTTTAATGATGTGCAGCTTGATGTTGGGATTTGTTAAACTAGAAGGGACTTAAATTTTGATACTTCCACTCATTTCGGTTTATATGAATGTCCAAGATGTTAAAAGGTTCAGATTTTTATAACACGTTCGAATTTAATGGTTGATATTCTCTTTACGTCTGCAACAGCTTGCTCCTTAACCAGACTGTCCACCGACCAGGAAATAACAATATTGGAGGAATATGATTAACGATGATCTATATAAATTGGGCTGCTTAGCAAATATTGTTAGACTACAAAAATGGATGGAAAGTGTAGCAAATTTGGAAGACCTTGTTGTTCACAAAGGATTCAGAACCTACTAAAATTACAGCTTAACTGGACTGAGTGTGCGAATGTGCACTAGTTTCGCCTGGTATATAATGGACACCAGTAGCGGGATATTTTAGATAGAACATAGCGTGGATTTAGTTTAGGTTCATATTTATAGTGTTGCCTAAATTATGGTCCATCATAAATTGGAAAAAAATAATAAAACCCTCATAGAACGTTCGGGCAAAAAACAATCTAACAATCGATATGTATTTATTTTAACTTCTTTCTAAAAAGAATGTGTATACATCACAGCGATCCTATTTTCTCACGTTCTTTATACGCTCTGTGTCAGGCTTAAATATCTCTTTTTCGTGGTTTCGAATCTATGACATGTATTCTGGCCATAAAGTCTCTCATAAATTGTATACAACATCAATTGTGCAGTTTAAGTAAGAAACTTCCGAAATCAGTTGCATTAACGTTGTAGCAGTGCAGTGAGCTGTCCATCATCAAAGAGCTCGAGAGAAAAGTGAACGAAGCAGCATTCCCAGATTAAGCAAATGTTCAAAGAATGTGCTGAAACACGCATTTTCTAACCTGAAACAACAACAGAAATGACATTAAACCCTGCCCAGTAACAACTTAGCTCTCCGGTAGAATTCATAAGACTAAATTAAAAACGCGTGTAAGAACACATTAGTGAGGAGAATATTTGAAGTGCGTGGGGTTGGGGAGCTGAGAGAGTTGTATTATGAGGAGCTGTATCATTTTTACTCTTCGTCAGATAATATTAGAATTATGAATCAAGCAGAATAAGATGGATGGAAAATGTAGCACACATGAGGGAGTTTGGAAATTCTTAGGACAGTCGAGATTATTTGTGAGACGTGGTATATATGAGAGGGTAAGATTAACATAGATCTGACAAGACACGTGGATTTGCCGGGATTTATCTGACAGAAGACAGCAGTGCTGAACGTTTGTTAATGAACGTGCGGATTTAATAAAAGGAGTGGCATTTTTTGAGCTGAACGACTTCTAGCTTTCGAAGGAAGGCTGTAATCGTTAGCCATCTAATTTGTAGTCAACCAATTTGTAGCCAAAAAATGACATGATCAAAAAAACATTTGTTTACTCACTATTGTTGTATTCTATTTATAATAGAACACAACAATTTGATTTGTCGTCGCCGCCAACCAATTTGTAGCCATTTGTTTACTCGGCATTGTTGTGTTGGCATACCAACAAAACAATGCCGAGTAAACAAATGACGCTCAGACCTATTTTAGAAATGAAGAAAAGTGAAAGAAGACGTTATCAACTATTTGAAGTACCAAAACCAACAAGGGAAGCTTATACTAATAATGCTATTCATTCAAGTTAAAATACTCATTCAATATATTAAGATTACAAAAACTATTACGAAAACTGACTTTATGATCTATTTGCAAGGGTGGGGCTGGACGTAGAAAGTTGACTGACCAATAACAGTTGGCATCTGAACAGCGACGTAAAGAACAAAAACATCAGACCTATTTAACAGAAGAGAAAGAAACACTGAAAAACGAAGTATTAAATATCAACAGAAATTGATAGACGAAAGGAGCTCTGAAAGGAGCGCTTTGCGCTAGTTTAATAAAAGGCATGGCATTTTTTGAGCTGAGCGACTTCTAGCTTTCGAAGGAAGGCTGTAATCGATTGAGTTTGTTACTTCACATTTCTTGTGTACTTGCATTAGGAACTTCTCTAGGATGTCCTTGAACATAGAAGGGCTCGAAGTTGGCGGTCTTAATTTGCCTCTTTTGCCTATACGAGAATTGTTACATTACAACAATTTCGCATGCGGTGGTACTTAACAAACCAGTGTTTCAATCTCTGGTGCACTGTGATCATTCAGTGTTTACATAAATGTTAGAGAATACTAGTTAAACATATTTACATAATATTATAGACCGTAAAATGCTATATAAGAATCTTCAAACATCGTCAGTGTAATGACTACACATGCGATATTTCAGTGTCTCATGCGCCTATGATTTTTTCCTTTTTGCAGAACTGCTTTTCATATGAGAGACAGGAAGATGAAGATAGCGACCTCAGGTATGTGAACTACACTAATCTAAATGCCAGAGTCATGGTTATAAACAAGAAGTGCATCATCTGATTAGGCTAATGGCTCATATGTACTGAATTTCACAATTACCTAATCGAATGTTTCTACCAAATGGCAAATAAGAACAAAGTTTCTCTTGGAGACAGAACTCCAAAAAAATATAGAATTCATACTTTTGGAAGGTTAGTCATAGATGTGTCTAAGATAATGGCGTGTAGTACAAAATAGTAAGCACTTGAGATTTGCCCCTGAAAAGTAAAACCGTAGGATATTTGTTGTAAATTTATGCACAAGGTTGTCAAACAAATATATGTGTATCAGCTCTTCCCAGAACATGTCAAAAAACTAAATATATCTCACTTGGATATATAACTCTAGGAAAATTATTGTCGTTTTTATATCCCGAAATATAGACAAAAGTACTTCCTGAAAGTTATTCGACCAGTTGTGAAAGTGGTGAATACGTAAAAATATTCTGCTTTTGGAAAGTCAGCACCGAAAAACACGTAGATTCTTCCCTATTTAATAAATAAAGCACAAAGTTGCCAGCAACATTGTTGCGTCGAAGACGAAACGTGTCGCCCTCGGTAGTCTAGTGGTAGCGTGTTTGCCACTGGAACCAAGTGTTGCGGGTTCAAACCCGACCCAGGTCGATGGATTGTTAAGGGTAATGAAAATTAGCCTGACTTCCTTCAGAGGGGAAGTAAAGCCGGCGGTCCCTTGCCGTAGATTTACGAAATGTTAAAGAACCTTATGAGTATGCACGAGATGTTTTGTACGCAAAATTCCGCGCCCATTTCTTTCCAATAAGTCCCCACTAAATGTCTAAAACTAGATTCGAAAACTCCGAAAGGAAGCCCTTATGCTCCATATAGGAGAGAAATTGGTATAAGAAGAAGTATAAACGTTTCCTTTGTGAACCACTATCCCTATTTTCGATAACATGCATTTATAACATACTCGATGCTTTAAAATTTTCTTTCAGTACATTCAATAATGCTCATGTGTAAAATACTTGACGTTTTTAATTCTATATCAATATCTTATAACTGTTGCTGGTTTAACGACGTTGTAATATGTAATTAATTCTGTTATTTCTTTCTTAAATGGTGTATTGTTTCATAATATAAGGCATGCAATATTACAAAGTAAATGCCTTTTCATGGAATAACGAAATAATCAGTCCATACAAGATACGTAACAGTTTTAGATTTGTAAATGTAAGCATAAATAAGAAATTATACTGGATATGTTTTTTATTCCCTGTTAAATTTCATAGAGTATCGATGCTATTGTAATATTAGAAATTAATGGGATAAAACTTGTTTTAATGCAGGGCTCTGTTAACAGAAGCTTCTGTCTCAGAAACTTCGATGGACATTGAGCTAGAAAAGACTACCTACGGGTACAATGGAAACGACCTGTGCAGTTTCTGCTCGCTATTTAAACAGCGTATAAAAGAGTTAACCGCCAATCTGGCCGTGGTATCAGCCGAGAGGGATGTCTTGTTAAAACGACTAAATCCCTTGAACAAATCCATAGACTGGCTGTCAACTGAAAATGAGGCACAGAAGCGTGAGATTGAAAGACTTCGTGACTCTGAAGAGATAGCGGATGCATTAAGAACTGAATATGCAGCAATAAAATGTGTATTAAATAAATTGAGTATAGGAAATGACAGAGTGGAAATCAGCTTCCGCGATAAATCGCATGTCAGTGCAGAACAATTGCTTGCGATGTGTAGTGAAATGGCTAAGTTATCAGCAGAGAGGGACTCCTTGAAGACAAGTTATGAAGTAATTGCTGAAGAAAATGGTAGCCTGAAGCAACAGCCGTTGGAGATTCTCGAAGCAGATGGTGTGGAGAGCCGAGTAACCGTTTTGAGCAAAACCGTAGAATCGCTGTTATCTGAGAACGAGGACTTAAAACAGGAAGTTAAAAGGTATTCTATCAGAGAAGTTGAAGCTGATATATTAAGAATTGAGTGCAATTCAATAAGAGTTAAAATGGATGAATTGATAACTGAACGTAACAGAATACAAGCTGAATTATGTGAGGATTTAACTATTGAAGAAACTTTACTTGGGATGCGCAAGCAGATAGAAATCTTGTCAACAGAAAGGGACATCTTCAAGACAAGGTGTGCACAAGTTACTGACGTGGATAGTTGTATAGCTAGACAGCAGGCGCAGGACCTTCGTGGTGCAGGAGAGGAAACGATTATGGCCGTAGAGCGGCTGAAGGAACCCGTGCTCTCGCAGTCAACGGAGTTTGAGGAGACACAGGTAAGCTATTTCCTTCTATCCTCTAGAGCAGTGGTATTCAACCTGGAGTACGCGTACTCCCGGGGGTATGCGAAAACATCTTAGGGGGTACGTGAAATTTTAAAAAAAAATACATTATTTTATGATAAACACTGAATAATCAGTAATATAATATATTTTAGATGTAGATTATATACTATGTATAACTTGAATTATACACTAACAACTTGGGGCGTATAAAGTTGGAAGAGAAATTATATCTGGGGCTACGCGAACAAAAAATGGTTGAATACCACTGCTCTAAAAGTCTTCTCTCTTAGGCCTAATTATTCTCCTCAACACCCTGTTCTCAAACAACTGCAATCTGTGTTCTTCCCTCTGAGTGAGAGACCATGTTTCGCACCCATACAAAACAGGCAAAATTATTGTTTTGTATACTTTAATTTTCAGGTTCTTAGAAATCAGACGTGAAGACAAAATATTTTGAACTGAGAAGTAGCAAGCATTTCCGGAATTTAGTCTCCTCCTAACTTCCTCATGAGTATCATTTTGATTTGTTATTGTTGCTCCCAAATATTTGAACTTTGTAACACTTTCAAAGGATTTATTAGCCAGCCTAAGATAATTCTGCCCGCCTGTCTGCTGACGACGAGATACTAACATGTCTAATGTCACCAGTCTCATGAACATTTAAGAGCTGACTAAAGAAATTTTTCCTCCTATTCACAATTATTATTTGATCTGAAAGCAAATTGCCATTATCATCCTTTACCCAATTGGTCTGAGGTTGATATCCTTTCTTAAAGTTATTAATGCCTCTGCACAGGTCTCTGATATCCTTTTCCTTATTATTTGTCTGAAGTTCAGAAATTTTGCCCTTCAGGTATTCCCTTTTCTTATTCTTAAAGATTCTGCTAGCTTTACGTCTCACGTTACATAGAATATCCGCATTTGTTTTGTTTGGGTCCTGCAACCATTGAAATTTTGTTTCCTTCCTTCGATCTATTCATTTTGAACATTCTTCATCAAACCACAGTTTATTTTTCTTTCTCCTGTAGTATCCTAGTTTCTCTTTGGCTGAAATTTTGATGCAGTTTCTGACATTCTCCCAATCCCTGCTGATGTCCACACTTTCATTATCTTCATTTGTCTCTAAAATTTGAAACCTATTCGAAATTTCAAGTTGATATTGTTCCTTCGCCATTGGGATCGTGCCCTCCCCGTCCCATCGCACTTCCTGTACTGCCACTAAGTCTAACTTATAATTCTCTAATTCCCTACTCACTGATTTTAGTGCCCCAGCCTTACAGAGACTCCTAATGTTCTAAGTATCAAATCTCATATCCTTTTTCAATTGCCATGATCGTGCCAAAGAGTCCGTCCTGGTTCAAGGCTTAGTTAATTTTTTTGTAACAATGCTTTTTTACGGTGAAAGGTTGTTAGCCTTACGCCCAACTAGCAAACTGGAGGACCAGGGTATCACTCTTAGTCTAGAGCATTGCCTTAGACCTGTCCGTAAGATTTAGCTGTGGAAGCCCCGGCCGGTATAGCCCTGAGGGTCATTTTAGCACGCAAGCCTCCTCACCCGGCAAATTGCCTTCGACAAGGTAGCTTCTTTTGTGATATCAAATTATTTAATATGTTTTAATATGGCAATTTGTTGCGACTGGTCTTAATGTTTTGTAGATACAACATGAGAAGCGTATCGTCGATGATAGTCAGAACTTGGTTACAAAGAAGAACGTTTTGCGACTTCATGAACAGCAGATTTCCGATTATAAACAGAAGCAGTTGGAACAAAACGACATAATTAAACAAATGCAGTACGAAAATGAGGTTATGCAGGAAAGTATAAGAAATTTGCAAGAAGAGATTACTCAGATTAGTCAGAGAGAGAGGGAGCTAGAAGAAACTATTAAGTACACTGACAGTCAAAATAAGTGGCACTTGCAACGTATCAGAAGCTTGGAACGGGTTATTAGTGACTATAAACAGGCGGATGTGGAACAGAATGACCTTATAACACGTATGGAGAAAAAAAATAAAAATATGTTTGAATATATAAGAAGGCTGGAGTATGATGCTATTGAAGCTAAGGAAAATGTTCTGGAGCAGGAGAACGCTATGAAAGACATGCAGAACGAAAATAAAGAGCTATCAGATTGCATAAAATCTCTGAAGCATGATAATAATTATTACAAAGCTAAACAGCAGGTGGTGGAGGAAGCTGAGATGATTACAGACATGGAAAACGAAAATGGGAAGCTCATGGATTATGTAAAGAAGTTGAAGTGCGACATTAATCATGCCAAGGAGAGAGATCTGGAGAAAGATAATATTGTTAGAGACATGGGAAACCAAATTAAAGAACTGACAGATAGTATCACAGCCATAGAAGAAGATCGTACTGATACGGATTCGAAACCGTCTCCTCATCAGAAAGCTTACAGAATTAGATGATGTGTCATTTTGTAGCAAAACAAATCACGTTTTACCTCAAACAGTCATTTTGGTTCGATGTGATTGCCATTGGTGATACTGCAGACATCCCACCTGAAATCAATTTCTTGCCAAACACGATCCAGCATATCCGGTGTCACTTCTGCAA
>NW_019060174.1:166606-185062 GCF_000696155.1 Zootermopsis nevadensis
TGCGTCCTTTTTGGTCATCTTCGTCTAACTGTGGTATGAGAAAATTTTCGAGCATATCCAGATACACGATACCATTGATGGTTCTCTCATGGAAAAAGAACGGGCCGTACACTTTAACTTTGCTAAGGGCACAAAACACATTCACCTTTGGGCTGTCACGAACGTGTTCCACAACAGCACTAGAAACACGAGGGCGACCTGGAGATTTGTCATGGCGAACAGAACAACCAGTCTCAACAAAATTCTTGTGCCAAGAGTAAATTGTAGGTCTACTGGGAGGATCCTTGCCATACTAGGTGCGAAAATTTCGTTGAACCATTGTCGCAGATTTCGTTTCTTCAAACCACAGCACACAGCGAGCGCGCTCCGCACCTGTGAAAGTAGCCATTTTCAAATGCACTGCCGCTTGCGCTCGCGGTGACGGAATTCGGTACTACAACACAACGTGAGTCAAACGTGATTTGTTTTGCTGCAAAATGACACCTCAACCGATTCTGTAAGCTTTCTGATTAAATTTCTATACACTTTCAAAGTTGTAAAGTCCTTTTTGAATCACCTGGTAGAATGCAGATACAATCCATTTCTAGCAGCAACAACAGTGCAAGAAGGGCTCCAATAGCAATTTCGTTACCTGCGTAGAATATAAGGTAATAAATTTATTCTATTTACAGTCCTATAGGTTTCAGATACTTGACGTGTGTTGTAACTGCCAAATTCACATTCACATTTTTACCACCTCAAGTATATGCAGAGTAATGCATCGAGATGCTGAGTAACAGAATGTACAGGTTTCATATTTTATTCATCTTCACAGACTACAAGATTTGCGATTATTTAATAAATTACAGCAAACCTGTTCTCAGGACTGCCAGGATTCATTTTTCTATGAACTGTATTTTAAGTATGATGGTATCAGATTTTATATACCTAAGTGTATACCGGGTCAAGATTTTGAGGCACATTTACAGAGACCTAAGAACATGCTATAAGTACTGCAATGGAAATTGAACGTTTCGAATAAGCTGCTTGTTCAGTTACTTAAAGAAGTTGGACATAAAATTGTACCTAGCAATGACATACGTTAACTCACTTGTGCGAAGTGACCAAACATGTCCTTAGATCCTTGCATATGCTTAAAATTCTTGACCGAGATACTTGTTCTTAAAAACGTTTGTCTTGTTAAATAGGCAAGTTGCAATTGAACTTCTTACCACACTTTAAATTTATGTTCTTTATGCAGAGATTTCCAGATAGAAACTACATATCTCATTGTGCAGACTCCAGACTGGCCCCAGTCCAATAGAAATTGTTGGTATCTACGAGCAGAAACAAACCAGCTATGCCCAGCCATAAATAGGAATCCAACTTGGCAGACAATGACCGAAGAAGGCATACAACCCTCTCAACCAGCACAAGGAAACCCAGCCAATTCTCGCTACCAGCCGTGATTAGCTCGTCTCCCAAGATCGCCTGTTACAGTCCTGGTTTTAATAACCAATATCCAAAGACAGAAGGGAAATTTTTGTTTATGTTTAGTTAGGTCAGGCCGCTTATGTTAAACTAGATTAGACTAGTGACGTTCATCGCTTGTCAGAGTCGACAAAGAAAACAACCAGCCGATGGTCCAACTGGTCGACTGAACAACCAGTCGATTACAAAGCTGACTAACAGCCCGACCAATTAAACAAGAAACAACCACCATCCGAGGGGCTGACCGACGAAGGAACCGAAAGAACTGTTGTTTGGTTGCTTATTCGTGATTAAGTACGTCTCCTGTTCAGAGAATCGGCAATGGAATGTAGTAAATACATGTTTGTGCGTATGTATGTTCGCAAGCTTATACAAGATGGCGCACGGAATGATACCCGATTCAAATTTCATGTTTTTATGGATTATATGCTCAATATTACCACCGTTCAGTCGTGTAACATTTGAAACCCAAACGGCTACTTCGCGATCACTCGACGGCCCATATCCTTTGTAATTTTACCACATATTTGGACAATCAAAACCCTGTGATGCATTATTGAAGCAGTTTCTTCTGTGTAGAATTTGAGGTTTTCAAGGCGGTGAGTCTGAAGATGGTTTTCTTCTGCTCTGAAACAGTTTGATTCTTGAGGTAACCCCAGAGGAAGAAGTCGCATAGGCTTACGCCCGGGTCAATTATGCCCACTTTCATGGCAGCTGAGTATCGGCAAGGAATCACACGTGGGCAGAAAGTGTGTGTGAAGTCCAAGACAAAGTGTGCTCTGTGTGGTATAGATCCAATCTTGCATGAACCACTGTGCATGTAACGGCTAATCAGGGTGGCACACAAATGACACCCTATTTGTTTTAAATATGTGCCGTAGCCGTTCATATTTCGGAAGTAACAGGACATTGCGCATATAATCTATTAAGGTTAAGTTTCCATGATTTGTTGTTTGTTTGTAGGTACATATGCACTATTACATGAATATTAAACCTTTTATTTAATCTTTCAATCGGGTATCATTTCGTGCGCCATCCTATATGTATGCATACATGTATGTATGTATGTATGTATGTATGTATGTATGTATGTATGTATGTATGTATGTATAAGAAAATAAAAATCTAACTATACAAAACATAATATATAATAGGGATCTGTAAATTTTAATTTCATTTTCAGTAGCTAAATAAACCTTGAATAAATAAATAAATCGTGGTCTACTATAACCACACAAAATCAGTACCATAACTTTGAGACATCTGGTAGCTTATAGGCCTAATCATTAAATGTGTATCGTTTAATACGCCCGTAAAATACCCCAGAAACCAACATCTTAAGAGAAACTCCAACCAAGGACTGTAGGTTATCTAAGCGATATTCTCCTCTTAAAATGCGCCCATAATATCGGTTTCATCCAACCGCAGTAAACTAACATGTTGGTATAGGGTATCCCTAGTTTCCTGGTCCTTCTCAGTTACTTTAAAACAAGTCGAGAATATTCTCTCGCGATCTATCATTCATAACCATCCTGTCATATTTAATTAACGAATACACATACACAAGTAATAAAGAACAGTAATTATGTTATAATCCTCAACAGACTAATACAAACACCTCTCATTAGGTAATCTTTGGGCATACATGCGTTTGTCAAAATCTGTGTCAGGTTTTGTGAACAATAAATAGTTCCAAACATTCTGTCACAAAAAAGAACCAATTCTGTCCACATGTTTTATCAAACTGGAAGGTACTTGCTGCAGAGCTGAAATACTGCTCAACAATAATCACACAATATGATGTCACACACTTATGCTGTTCTCATTTTTCATGGAGTTAAATTAACACAGGTATGCATATCAACACCATGTTCATAAAATCTATGTAGTAGAAGAAACAGCCAGCTTCTTGAGATGTTCCATGAAAACTTGCAAGCTGACATCATCTGTTAAAACAGGACAGCCACTTTCCTGAAATGTTGAAACAAAAGTAGTTACATACTTTGCTTAAGTTAAGAATATCTAATACTAAGAAGGAATATTTAATATGATGTAATCATCCACTTAAAGATATATGGTAGAAGAAAAGCTATCTCACAGAAAAGACTAACATTTATATTCCATTCACCAACAGAGGGAGTTGTTATACAAAATTTTCATTTAATGTGGCTTCATATACACCAAATCTCTACCTTCTCGCGATTATGCTGCACTAATAGAGTATTTTCTACTATAAAAATTCGTGATTTGTCGTCTATCAAAAAATGACGTCATCAAACAATGTTACGTTATATTTGTTTACTCGGCATTGTTGTACCAACACAACAATGCCGAGTAAACAAATGACTTGAGTAAGACACTAAACTAACCCCCCCCCCGAAGGGGGGAGGATTCGTTTAGTTTCTTACACAAGATTTCAAAACGCAACCAACCCCCCCGAATGGGGGGGTTGGTTTAGTTTCTTATTCAAGATTTTAAAACGCAACCAACTCCCCGAGGAGCTCCGAAAGGAGCGCTCCGCTCTAGTATTAGTTAAAATTACCCCACACTAGCCACATTAATCCCTGATGCAATACGTGCAAACTGAAAATAACACTTTTTTCATTAAAGTTGTTTACAGTTATTTATGCTACATATCCCCTGCAACATATGACATTTAAATGGAACCTTGCTGTACAGTCAGTACCTTTTCTTCACTCAACATAATTATACACTAATGAAGCAAAATAATGGTGCCTGAAACAGGCACATAAATACACAAGAAGCAAATGCAATGCCTTATCTGTGAAGTCACAGGATTACATTCTGAGTAACAGAAATAACAAATGAGGAAAAATGGGTAAATTGTGACATTTTATATGACTACATCTCTTAACTGATGTCGAGAGCATGGCTGGTGTCAGAAGGAAAACTCACATAAATAGTGCTGACTTTTTAAAATAAATAGCTAATAAAGATTATTAAAGATTACTGAATATTTTGAAATACACCGATTCATTTATACAAATACTTTTAAGTACTCAAAAATGCGAGCAAGCATGAAAAGTAAACAGCAACACAATATTCACAGCTAAGATGGGGCTGAGAACTACAGATCTACTTGTAACTAAGTCCCAACTGCATCCATGGGGCAAGATGTACAGAATGAATCACCTGCACAAGTGATAAATGCGGACAGGAAAATGAAGAATGAGTACTGATGAGAACAAGGGGAAGATTGTGTCAATACTACATGAGATATAGCAAAACTTATGTACAGGACAAGTTACGCATTCATTTCACTACCCCACTAAAGAAATCAAATGCCAACCCTGTAAGCAAACACAGCAGGCTATATGAAAACTTATGACAGAAAGAAAAGCCTTGTATTGGAGTCATGTGCTGTCTCCAACATAAATCAACATCTATTTCAGTCATTCATTTAAACCACTGCTATCCAAATGGAGTTCATAGCTGCAAAAACATGGAGTATTACACATTAATTTATAAAAGAGCAGCTGACAGTTAAATTGTATCAGTAAGTGAACATCTAGTAGATAATTACATAATAACTGACATCTGTTTCAGATACTTTGAAAAATTTAATGTTTTGTAACTTCATCCCTTATATTTTAACCTGATGACAGCCATATTGGACTGAAACATACAGTTCAACAAACGGAAACTAATGAACAGTGTGTGTGTGAGTGTGTAAAAGTGACTGAGAATAACAATTAAGAATTCATCAGGTAGGTAAAACTCATTAAGTATCATCCATTTCCACTAATGGACATGGTTTAGTTTATCACAATGGTTTATGTTTAAAGGTTAACATTACATAAAAAATTACATATAAATAATTTGGAACATAATGATACTGTAAAGATTATGAATAATTCTTAAAACAAGAATTCTATTACATGCTGTTTCATGCAATGTAAATTTAAGTACAGGTAAGCCTCGATTTGCGGCGATTCAGAATAACGCCGATTTTGAAACCAGTAAGTCAAAAAGTGGAAAAAATATATTTTACTATTATTTGTAACGTTTTACAATGTATCTCGTACTGATTCTTATAATAAATCGTAATTCTTACATCGCTGATTTTCAATAAAAATTATAAATACAGTCATCTCTGCAAATTACGTATGTTTCGTTAACGCGAATTTGCTCCAATGAGATCGATGAATCGGTAAAAGCTGTTTCTGAAATGCAAACTTTTGCACATGCAAGTTTGCTCTTATGCAATTTCATTCCTGGCGCTTTAAACTTTCAAAGGACTAATTTAATCTCTGCTGAGGTACCGGGTTATTTTTAACTACGCGATTTTCTATAGGTCGGCGTCTTACATGAATGCAACTATCGCATAAGAGCAGAGATGACTGCACACATCAATCACATGAAAAACTTGCAGTCAATCGCGGGGACCAAAGAATTGCCGATTGTAAGTGTACAAAATATATTTTTTAAAATCCCATTATTTTATTTACGTTATTTCAGAGCTTTAAATGTAATGCCATTATATTACTCGTCAATGTTTGGGTGCTGGGAACGCATATCAATGACTTCCCATTGATTTACATTATAAAATAGTTTCAATTTACGCCGATTGCCTTTACGCCGGTTCGTCCAGGAACGCATCCCCGGCGTAAATCGAGGGCTACCTGTATGATCAAAATGAAGACGGAATTGACAGATGTTGAAAATGTTATAATATCCAGTATTTTCATTGCATTATCGGCCAACTGGTCCTCGTGATGGCCAAGTACTTAGTTCTCACCAATTTAATTGTGTCAGCAGAAAACATGAAAATATTATTGCAACTTCTGTGCTCAAATTGGAGAACAAGATCTAAATACACAACATGAAATATTTAAAAACTGCCTCCCACCACCAAAAAGTAAGAATATAAAAATAACACTACCGCATTTGGAATCGGCATCGCCTGTTGAGAACAAAAAAAAAAAAAAAATATTAAACTGCTGAAAAACTAGCCATGAATAACACATAACAAATTAAGATCATAATGGTTAAATGTTTCCATTAGACGGCCTATTCACTTGTGAGTGTTCAAAATGGGAACTTCATTAAACATACTTATAGACAAAGGAAAATAGAACAAACATTTGAATGTTAAATTGACTAAAAAGTGTCCCAATAAGTGATACTACTGTAAACAAAGTATTTCAGGAACTTTAAGAAGATACATTTACATCATGTTTTGTGTTCTAAACAGCTTTATTAGCCACAAAAGAAAAAGTTGAGCTGTCTGCTCAAGCCAGGTAACACTAATCTGAAAATGTAATATTTTATAGGTAATAACAATGCTAAGTAAACAGATGACGTTACCTAGGTAACAATAATGCCGAGTAAACAATTGACGTTTCCTAGGTAACAACAATGCCGAGTAAACAGGACTTTCCCTAGGTAACCAGGTTACACTTTTTCGTTTCCCTTTTTCGTTCCACTTTTTCGCCGAATGACCCTTCCTTATAGACGTATTTACGTCAAAAAAACTGTTGAAAAACTAGCCAGGAATAACACATAACAAAATAAGACCACAATGCTTAAATGTTTCCATTAGAGGGTCTACCATAAATTCACTTGTGAGTGTTGGAAATGGGAACTTCATTAAACATACTTATAGATAAAGGGAAATACAACTGACATTTGAATGTTAAATTGGCTAAAAAGTGTCCCATGTATAAGCATTTCAGGAACTTTAAAAAGATAACACATTTACATCATATTTCGCGTTCTATACAGTTTTATTAGCCACAAAAAAGTTGAGCTTTCTGCTCAAACCAGACAATACTAATCTGAACACTCATATAAAGAAGCTGATACAAATAACTGCAAATAAATGGGGGTAGAGGGTGGGAGGGAGAAGAACATAATTATTATTTTGCACGACTGTCAAAAACATTTATCTTTTTTATGAACTTCTTCCCACTTCTCATCCGCAAGCAAAGAAACAAGAAATCTATGAAAAGTGTGGAAAATTGAAAAATCAACCAAAATTAGATTTATTGTCTCAAATAATGCTTTTACCAAATACTAATCTGTGAATATCCCCTACTGGATGAATGAAAAAAATAAAATTGAGTAATGCTATGATAGCAACACACTAAAAATACAAAACCAAAATTATAATACTTACCCTTTCATATTCAAACACGTTCTGATGAGTTTGTGAAGGATTGACTTTTGACAGCAGAAATCGGGCCTGTAAAATGCAAACACAGAATCTATCCTAAGACTAACGTAGTATTCAAATTACATGGTAAACATACTTTACATTCTCTGGGTAAGATTTGCAAGCAGATGTGTGTCTGATAAGAAACTTTATAATTATTCAAGGAATTATTACTCCTGACGTACTTCAAGGAAAACTCGGATATCTCAGCGTTGCATCTGTATAGGTGTTAAACAGTGATATTTTATAATATTTTAAATAGAAAGCTGACTCTTTGTGACTGTGCCTACTGCATTTCTATTCATGTTTATTTATTACCAGTACAAATCTAACACTGATAATACACAACCAAATATACCAGTTATTACATTTTAAGAAAAAATATTTTTCCCTTCTATTCTGTTAGACACATAATAAAGTATTTAAAAAGAGAAAAAAACGCATCTTGATTAAGTCTATACTTTATGTTATGTACCACTTCTTTTGTGCACTGGGCTGTTTTTTTAAAAAACATTATAAACTCTTCTGAGTAGTTCTGAAGATCAAACATCTCATCTCATGCACTTACATACATGCTAAAAAACTTCTGCTGCTGAAACTGTAATACTGACCTGTGAGCTCCCCTGCACTGTATCAATATAGCAAGGCAATGGGAATCGTGTCTGAAGAATTTCTTGTGCATTTTCTATAGGTGCCTGGAGCAGCTTCACGAAGTTCTCACATTCTGGTATATCTTGGTAATATGAAGATCGCCACTGAGCTATGGTCTGAGGAAGTTAAAATTAATATAAAATTCTTAACTGTTCTGTCATTAGAGGAAAATAAATTTCTGAGTAGTTGCTGGGTTTGATGGCAACATAAGAATTGTTACAGGAACCTATAAATATAATTCATAACAATGACTTGAGTGACATCTATACAACTAATTAACAAATAAATCTGTTTCTACAGTAGGGATAGGTTATACTGATTTAAGCAACAATTACCTGTTTTCATCCAGATGCATTTCATGATCCAATTATTATTCATCTAATATGGCTATATTAAGAAATAAATTTCTTCAAAGTAATTGTTAATTTTCTGTAATTGGTTTACTAGAAAACTTCATATTTGGTTCCAGTCAGAGGAATTTTTTGGTCTAAGTGTAATTCAGATTCCTTTATTATTATATGTTACTTCTGGCAGTGCCAAAATTGAGCAAACGTGAGAAAATCATACAAACAACAGTATTTGGGGATTCAACAAGCTGATGCAATACTGCCAAGCTATTGGTTTCCTTGAGTGCTGACCTTGGGGTCTCTATGACACTCTATGATATTTGCCATATTGCTGGTAAAATTAGTTACTTTAATAACACTTTATTATACTTGATAGGTAAGCATGTTTGAAACATTCCACTACAGCAGTGGATTTGATTCCTTACAGCATACATATTACCGTATTATCCCTTCGCATCCAGCATATACATTTTAAAACTGTAAATAACCCTACCTTTCCATGGAAGATGAGTATCAGAAAGAATGTGTCCATAAAGAGAATACGGTCAGGCTGTATACTGCTAGTGTCCAAAAGTACAGGCTCGGGTGGCTTATTTAAGCTGTAGCTGTATAGTATTGGTTGGATCATAGGGAGAGACTGGGTCACATCCTCTCTCATTAACATAAGTCTGTAAAAATACTTCAAATTAATTCCTTAAACAATGAAAGCTACATGTAATGACTTACTTTTAAAAATTACATGTCCCTAATCTAAATAAATAGGTAACAAACAAACAAAAAATTAAATCTCGTAATATAATACAAGCCCTCAATTTGATCGCATTTGATCATATGTCATGTGAGTTCCTACAAGAGCCTTAACCTTCAGATTAGAATCGTGACAATGGATCACCTGTAGGAGCCCATGTGATTATCGATCACACACTCTTCTCCACTGCCTCATTTCAGCCAAAAGATGTTCAGTAGTTCATACACTCTTGGTATGAATGTGCATTGGCATTACATTCTTCAAAGTATCGTTGCACCAGTTCATCCTCATTAAATTACAGCATGAATGGTTCAAGAATTGAAACAATGACTGATGTTATCGCAATATCAAAAGAGACCGTTCCACAATTGTGCCTTCCAGAAACTATGCTCCAGACACTGTACTGTTTTATAACTGAACAAAGTTGCTTAACCATTACCAGATTTCTTTACAGCCCAGGAATTATTATTTTGAGAACCCACACAACATGACAAATGAAATCAAATTATGTCAGTTCTAAATATAGGTCTCCAGTATGAGGAACAGTCAGATGACTTTGAAACCAAACACAATATTCCACGCACTTCCTAAAATCTAGAACAATAAATTGGTAAACCATTTTTACCTTGCATAGCAAAGCCTCACAATGAAGAACTGTTCTACAAGACTACAAATATTTGTTTATGCACAACTGTTTTAAAGTTTCATTAAGAATGAGAAGAACATTCTTCGTATCTTTTGCCACTGAATGAGTGTTCCATTTCATCCACATCACATACTATTGATACATAATGCACAAACTCTTCTGCTATGAATACAATGAATAAAAATGTAAAAGTGAAGTCAACAACCAATCTAGTTGAACATTCTGTTTTCCTTACCTGTAGTAGGATGTTTCATCAGGGCTATTATTGAAAACTTGGAGAAAATGTGACCGCCGTAGGTGAAACATAAATTGTGGATAAAGAGTAAAATTCTCTGGTAGCCAGAAGCTGTTTGGTTCATCTTTTGCATATTGGCCAAACTTCTTACACTATGGAAAACAAAATCAATTTATGAATTACATTTATATATCATTTAAATATATATATATATACACACACATACATACATATAATTTATTGTATTCCTGAAATTATATAACACAGACAACTTTCCTCAACATTTTACTTACAAGTGTGATGAGCGTGCGATCTACCCATTTTAACACATTTGGATCAGCACTTGTCTCTGCTATATACACAACCATCCTGGCCATTAACACAGCTGCAGCTTCTTGGTCGAATCCAGCGCTTATATGATGTAAATTGGTTGAAGCATCTTCCCACCTTGAGAACAAATGAGCTCACAACGTACTGAATTGTACAGACAAGAAACAGTTTCCCCGTATAGCACAATGTTATTTATACCACCATTTTCACCTCAGAATTTCAAATTTTGATTGATTCCCTACAGTATGACTACGCATTGTTGGTGAAGACTAGTGGGTAGCGATTTGACTGTACGAGTTTCAGTAATCTGAGGAAAACAGTGTACTGATCCAACAACATTATCAGTAGACACAGAAATTTTTAAGGAAACATATGAGTAACTTGCATGAACCTTGTGTCCACATTAACATTATAGATTTTTAGTTATACCTGGCACCATTACAAACCAACCAACCAACAATTCTAAACCATAAAAGTATTTGCCTTAGAAACTATGAAGAAGAGTTTGTAAATGGACAGTAAGACAAGAATCTCTACTATTCTGTACACAAAGCCAATATTTACACATACAAAAAGCAGAAGAGGAAAAATAAAATTCACAGTTAAGAATGCAAAGAGCAATATTAAAGTTGCACATTGCTTACTTTCTAGATATCGTTGTGACTCGTATGCGGCTCTGTCCACTGGAATGCTGATACTGTGTGATCATTTGGATATAGCCTTTACCTCCTTGAGGTATCGGTGCAGAATGCTGAACATGAAGAAGTAAAACGTATAATTATAAAGGCATGTTAAAAGAAACCCTTTGACAATTTTCAGATTCACTTGACGTATACTGTAACATTATTTGCTTTATGACAACCTTTCTGGTTACATGATTCAATCTCAGTAGGTCATCTTCTACATTTTCTCTGAATTAGCGCAAAGCTCCTTTAGTCTATCAATTTCTGTTGATATTTAATACTTCGTTTTTCAGTGTTTCTTTCTCTTCTGTTAAATAGGTCTGATGTTTTAGTTCTTTACGTCGCTGTTCAGAGGCCAACTGTTATTGGTCACTCAACTTTCTACGTCCAGCCCAAAACATGTAAATCGATCATAAAGTCAGTTTTCGTAATCGTAATATATCTAATGAGTATTATAACTTGAATGGGTAGTATTATTAGTATCAGTTTACATTCTTGTTGTTGGTACTTCAAATAGCTGATAACGTCTTCTTTCACTTTTCTTCATTCCTTAAATAGGTCTGAAGCATCATTTGCTCACCAACACAACAACGCCGAGTAAACAAATGGCTACAAATTGGTTGGTGACGACGACAAATCACAAATTTTTATAATATAAAAGAATACAGTGTTTAGGACACAATTCATTATACTACTGGTCAATGCTACATTCCCTTGTGAAGTCAATGATATTATATTCAATTTTATGGGTGCTGTGCAGTATTCTTGATGCAGGCAATACTGTATCATACGTGGGAATTGGCAATGAGACATAAAACATAATTCTAAAATATGAAAGTTACAAATAAACATTAGTAACTTAAAAGTTCATAATTCATTTTTGATATTCCTATTAACCGTACATTTTACTGTTGGCTTATACTTATTTCATAATACATTTAAAAAATGGTGTTCAGTTGTTTTTGTTGTTGGAGATGGGGCAAGTGTGTACACAATTTGTCATATATCTGATAACACACAACCATGTTCCAGGGTTTAGCATGTGTAATAGCGCCAATGGCAGTAGCTTTTCTGTGGATACAAAACTTGAATGTGTTTTGATTTCTGTACATGTTTTACCAAATAAACTTGTTTGGATCTTATTTTCCTTTTGACTGTAAACATAATATAGAATGTATGTTTTATGACTGATATGCTCAAGTACTGAGTGTAAAGTCTGCATATAATTTTACCATAAGACTGTCAATCAACAGTGAGATGAACTGTCCTAGACACTATTATTATAAATAAATAAATAAAATAAAAGAGGTGCCCAAAGATGACAGTTTTGAAATGGCCAGAAAGGCTATTTATCAAACAAATAAGGCAAGCATGTGAACTGTTTGAAATGATACTGATAAATGTACTGTGTGTGTGCATGTGGGGTTAAAATATGGATTACAGTTATTAATTTTACACTTATGATACCAATATAGGATGATAAGATAATGTTACATGTGTTCCTTACTTTTTACACTTTTACTTATATACAGACAGTAGTATCTAATGACATGTGAACATTTTATAATCACAATTACCTGATTCACAACTTCAAAGAAAAGTGCACATGTTGAATTTGGATTAAATGTACAGAACTTCCACCGGCAAGTATTTCCCATTCCTATTTCTGTGTCTGATACACATGGTCCTTTCACATTAAGGGACACACATGAACCAATGGCTCCTGACACTGAAATTACAGAAAAAAAATTAACCTAATACGTTGCTCTGCCACACTTTGAAATTTAGTTTCTTCTTAAATTCAATATACAACCACAGTACAGTGGAAGTTTCTGATAACTACTGATCTCATAATCACAATTAAAGCATTTTTTTATACATAATCCTTTGACATGCAGATTTTAGTTTAGCATAACCATTGGTTACATATTTTATTCAGCATTATAATTATTCCAGAAATTCACTCATTTGGAGTTATTCTTCCTTCCCCCCCAATGTACCTTTCAATTCTCTTGATGTCTTCACTTCTAGGGTCCCATTAAAAGCCATTTTGAGTTCACCTTTCTGGTCTCTAGAAAATACTCTCTGAAATGTTTGTTTAAATAGTGATGAGTTGAAGCAATCACCCATAACCATGTGGCCACTGAAAAAATGAAATGACTACTAATGCAATGTTTTACACTAAAGTACATGATAAATATGACATCATTACCTAGAAATACTTTGGTGTAGTTAAATAACCTGAAAGTTTCACTGCTACAGAATTACACACATTTATCTTATGAACAAAATTCACATTGTGAAAAGAAGTTTCATGTACATAATCATTTTGAATATAACAAAAGAAGAAAACAAGATACAGTTCATAATCAACATTTTTTCTTTAAAGATTTTAAACTTTCTAAATGAACTGTTAATATGATTGCATGTCAGCTTCTGGCAGAACTATTTGATCATTACATACATTTAATTCCATGCTACTATCTGGCAGTGATTACATGCTGCAACCACAGACATTAAAAAAATTATGTAAACCCCATGCATCAACTACAAGGATCAGTATTACGACAGTAAAGTATTTTGGAACTCACCCTGTAGAGTAACAGCACTGCTTCATTTCCAACAGACCTGTTTGGTCCAGAGCACATGAATAAATATCTATAGCGTGACCATTTATTGCCGCACGCATGGCCAGAGACTCATAATGTTTTATGGCCTTCTTCATGTACGTCGCATTATCTCCATGGATGTCATGATGTGACCTGATTGGTTGGCGAAGATCATCATTCACCACTTGGCCAGGTCCTTGAGAGCAAGGCCCTGCTACAAATAACATGATCCTTGCTCCTGTATTTGGGCATGTGCACTGCAAAGAACAAACAGTTATCCAGAGGAATGAACCAAGAGAGTTTCTTGCATGTCAATATCACATATATGCTACAAAATGTGTTTACCCTCCAACTCAAATAGTGCTGTACTACCTTTTTTGAAGTCTGAAGCCAATGTGAACCTCTGTGGCCAATTTTACACAATGTATGAGTTTATTAAACTTTTACAGCTGCTAATTAAATCACAACTGTGTTTAATATACCAGCAGCTTACAATATATGATCTGGAAGAATTCTAAAGGTTAAAGAGAATTTATTAATATTTTCTAAAATTTAGAATTTAATTTTTGTTAAAATTATTTCAAAATAAGTTTCAAAGTAATTAAATTTCCATTTCTTAAACTGAAATTTTAATAAAATTAATTAACAAACATACAATTATTTAGCAAATTGGAAGGAAATAAAAATGTAATTACTCAGATATCCACTATACATACCACATAGCATTTTGTCCTGGCACTATTAAACTGGTCCAAAGAAATTTGAAAGCAGAGCACAAACAATAAACAAACGTTATTAAATTTAATTATCACAAACGGTGTCTTAAAGTCTGATTCAAATAATTATAGCAAAACCTATGAGAATAACCATTACACCACAAAGAATTTTATCAAAGTGAAAGACCAAAAAGTGTATCTCATCAAAATTATCAGAAAGCTACGAGAATCTAAAACCTCTACTTCAATGACCTTTAATAACAGCATTCTTCAGCCATGCAATGAAAAATGTTGCTGGCTTGTTACACTATCTAACTGTATACCATAGGTATAAACAGAACCAGGAAGAAGATACAAAAAATTGTTAATATGCGATGTAATCTTTTCTAATTTAGAATTAGTCCTGAAACAACAGATTCTTTAAGGCATTTGGCGGGGCTCAATGGAGAGGGGATCAGCACAATGCAAGGCCTCTACCTACACAGAACAACACAACACAGAGGAAGATGGATATAAATCCATGCACTAAGTGATTCAAACTCGCAAACAAGCTGAAATCATTTAGGACCATATGTTCCAAAGATCACAAAGCCAATATAACTGAAACTTCAAAGTTATAAACTCACATGTAAGAAAATACAAATCTGCTACAAGACTGTTCATGTAGGTATCCATCCAGTCTGTCACAACTACGTTGGACAATGACTATTTTATAAGATTTTTTTTATATTCATGGTGCTTCATGAACTAAGTTATACATTTCTGCCATGCTACAAAAAAGTATTTAACACAAATCTAAAAGAATTTTAAGTAGTTACAGCAACGTTACTGAGATGCACTAGAGATCCAGTAAAAGCCTTTGGTGGCGGGTTTATATCTCAACTGTTGCCACTAACAGCGTAACAGCTCCAGAGAGCCAAAGCCGACTAGCTTGACTGCTGGCCTCCCTTTCATATGCCTAAGCAGAGATGAACGATCACCCAACCAGATATAGGTTGACGTGTGGTCAGCACGACGACCCACCAGCCATTACTAATTTTCCTGACCAGATTACGCTACTCATTGTAGCTCCCCAATTTCCTCACAATGCTGGGTTGGCACCGGTCCCATACACTGGTCGAAAGCTCATGAGAAAATTTCTTTTCCCCCGAGATTTGAACCAGCGCGCATTCCGTATCGCCGGTCCGAAGCATGGTGCCTCAGACCGTGCTAATATTCCCCAAATAAGGGACAATGTCCAACATAACTGTGATGCACAGAATCAGCCATTGCCACAAATATTTAGATAACTGTAACCATTGTAAGACATAATAAACTCAAATGTCTTGACATTCTTTGATGAGTCTTATCAATACAAAATAAAAGCAGCCTGACAAAAGAAAGCAATGATTTACCATGACAGTAGTGATTTCAGAAACAGGAGTCAAACCAAGAGAAACCTACAAAGAATAAATTAAAGTGAAGAAAATATTTATATACAATCAAAAGAGAAATGTGGCAATATAAACACCTCATGACTAGACCACCTCAATGTAATTAATATTACTTGCCTCCAGTAATCCAACAGCAATGGACAGAGCAACACCTGTAGATCGGAGTGACCGTTTATCTTGGGCCACTGGCCAAGGATCACGCTGTAGCTCTCCAAGTAAATCAGTAAGGCTCATGTCACATTCGTAAACTGGCTGCAGAAACCTGATAACAAATATCTAACATATACAAAAGACAAATCTGCTTACATTATCAGTTTTCACATGCCACGATTAATTATGTTTGTCTTCACTTGAATCATATCTTTGTGATATACGTCCTTTCTTGCTTGTAGATATGTGGCTACGTAACACTGTAAGCATATATAATGAGCATGATATACCTGTTAGCTGGTGGTAACACCTGTCCTCCAGGACTTCGATTTTGCTGCTGCTGAGGTGCACTGAATTTATAGATTCTTAGCATATCCTGAATCTGCTTTGCTGTGTAATCTTTAGTGCCCCTAAAAGCATAGCTTTTTGAAATTCCTTTGCAGCCCAGCTCATGCAAGTATACTATTTTTCCAAATGTGATGAGACCAATAAGAGCATTAGGAGGAAGTAAACTAAGAGACATTTGAAGAGTATCTTTCAGTGCACTTAAATCTTCATCATCAATACATGTGTCCACCACTAGGAGGAAAATGAGTGGTAAATGTTGTGCATGCTGAAAAATTGAAAATTAACATTAATCAAAACATGTAATTTAAAAAAGAGATAACATAACAGCATTATCATTAACATCACTGTTTGAGCCATCTGACCATTTCAAACTCCATTATTTTTAAAACCAGCTTAACTCTCTCAATAACATGCGCCATACTAACATGGACATTACCACAGACAAAGAAGTTGGTGGGGGCCTGTCTTTAGTAATATAACATTAACTGACAAGCAGCATGGAGAGCCATGTAAAGACTTGAAGGTGGGAGTCTGTTTTCAAATGGTAATCATTCTTTTTTATGTTGGCAAACGAAAAGAAGAATATTATTCACAAAAGTCAACAACTATTACTAATTGTACACACGACAGGCTTTCATACAGACTTTTGTGGGGAAGATACATTACATTTTCTGTAATTTCTGACACTTATTTATGTTCATTTGTTCATAAATGACCTTTTGAGGCATATAATAAAGTGTAGTATGGAAGATATCAGATTAGTTCTAGAACAAGTAAATATATAGCCTATTCTGTGCAAAATCTATGACAGCATTTGACAAAGGATTTTAACTTGCATTATGAAACTAAATATTTGTAGTCTGCAGGAATTATGGAGCATATTTTAAGCACTATCATACTTGACTGGAGCAACTTAAAAAAATAAAATAAAATAAAACTCCTCAGAGCAGTGAAGATTTGAGACCTTCACACCATGATTATTCACAAACATTTTATCTGAATCAGATCACTCTTAGTTCAACCTTTATGTAACCAAATACACGTGGCTTTAGCAACACTGTTCAACTATATTCCACGAAAGAAAAATGGTGCCATGACAGTACTTACAGTGTTGACATATTCAATGGTAGAAAACTTTGGAATGAGTTCGGTTGGTCGATACTGTTCTGATATTGCAGCATACTGTGGTGGAAACTGAAATACGACAATACCTCAAATTATCAAATATCCTTACTCAATAAAAACTGCTATTTACAAGCGAATTTTCTGCAAATATTCAGATTTCCTGTCACCTAAGGGTTCATTAACAATTCACTCACACTGAAAACTCAATGATATTGATATTTTGGGATAAGCATGCCTGCACATATAGAAAACCCATTTTTTACTGTGTTTTAGAAGCATATTACTTCCTTCCTTACTGAACATGGTCAACAGAGTAACAACTAAGTGAACATTTGAATATTATGGAATATGTGTACAATGCCTTTCTGTTTTAATGACAGAAAACTCATTAAATAATAAATCAGTGTCTACTCACAGGATTCCTTTGTAAGCAAAAATTGCACACCCAGAATTTAGCATGATAGTCCACCCCACACAAAGGGTTGAGAATTGCTCTACATGTCCTCTGCCTGCACAACACTGGGTCATTTTGAATTGGAGATAAATCTGAAATATAGTTACACCATCACTTCAACGACCGAAGTTACATATATCACATTTCTTAGGTTATGTATTCTTTTTTTACTATAAAAATTCGTGATTTATCGTCTATCAAAAAATGACGTCATCAAACAATGTTACGCTATATTTGTTTACTCGGCATTGTTGTACGAACACAACAATGCCGAATAAACAAATGACTCGACAAATGACTTGAGTAAGACACTAAACTAACCCCCCCCCCCCCCCC